>CALSBV010010907.1:3958588-3989034 GCA_943590825.1 Bovichtus diacanthus | reverse complement strand
CGCGCGCCCGCTCAATCACATGCAAACAGCCCCCTGGAGATAATGGAAAAATGCAACGTTGCCATCAATATTTGCAAGGCAAAGTTGAACTGTTTATCCCATCAAAGTAGTTTTTAGTTAATGGAAAAATAAATTGGTATTGATTGATATTTGAATGGATTCAGTTGGGATTCAGTCTGAAGGGTTTTCTGAGATGCTGAAGGCTTGTATCCAAACACACAAAGCATTTCCCAGAGTAGTTCTCCAGGGATTATTCACTGTAAATTTAAAGTGCTCTGATAGTTGACTCACTGGATCGGTGCCACATGCTGCTGTAATGGAACTCCTTTCTTTCCTGTGTTTACATTGTGCTGCTGGATGATATTTATTCACACAGACCTTGCTTCTATTTCTTTAAATTTAGGATCAAATTATCTTTAATACACACATTTTAAATGAGAATCGTAAACAAACAACTCTTTGTGCTCAGACACCTTTAAATACAGTTTTGTTGTCTTGCTTTTTTGTGTGTATCATGTCAGTCACGGCAGAATACTTTATGTAGTGTCGGCCAAAGAGGCACAGACACACACCCAGTCTGCTGATCTGTAAGGTCTCCCTCTGCCAGAATGTTTATTTCCCTCTGACACTGGAGAGGGACTAAACATTTGGTTGTGGTAGCAATTGTTTAGTTCTGTCAGCTTCAAGGAATCCCACAGTGAAACACAGAGCAGGTGTGGTGGGATGAACCTTGGCTGCCTTTTCGTTCCTTCCTCTCTTCTCCTTTTCTGTCACTGTAAAATATGTACAGAAAATGTGTCTCTGAAGTTTGTCTCCCTCCATTAGTGGGGTATATAGGTTAAAATATTCGTAACAATTGTGCATGTTTGCGTAAACGCAACACGTATAGCTAAGATGTTGGGGTATAGATATTGGGGTGCTACAAATTTTGCCTTGGTGGCTTTTAAAAAAAAAGTGTCTGTCATGGCCCTAAATAAGCCTTAATGATGACATTTCATCCAAAATAGAGTAATCAATGTATATCATTTTTTATAGGTATCCCATCAAAAAAACTTACCAAAATGCTAACGTATATTTGCCAACACATGCTGGATTCAACCCATTTTTAAAAACTACTCCTTAAAAAACTTTAAGATTTGAAATGGTGAAAAGTGAGCTCAGTCAAGATCACCACCCTTCTCACCCACTCCCATAAGTTTGGATATGCAACATAAAGCAACCCTAACCTCAAACTGCTCCTTGTTTGTTTTTAGCAAAGACTTCATTGATCCCCTCTTGTGTACTGTCCCTCGCTCAAAGAGCTTGCACTATCTGCAAACCCATTTTCAAATCCCATGCTCCCCATAATGTTTGTGCGCATCTTTGTATGTGCTTCACTTATGTGCCCATGTCTGTCAGTGGTACTATAAGTCATACGCACAATACATACTGACATTCTGAAAAATCCAAAGTACGGAAGATTTCATACACGTGCAACAGGGAAGAAAACAACACGTGCAACAGGGAAGAAAACAACACGTGCACTGGCATTTTCTGCGGGCTCAGTGTGTCGGGGGATTTCCATCTTTTTCTTAATCCCTGTGTTATGATGTGACCGGACTCGACATTGTGTTGCTCTGTGTGTCTTTTGTCTCCGTTTATTAGTTACATTCATAGATGAAAGGGCTTCATGTTATTAGTCAGACCCTCACCATCCACACACAGTTCAATTACAGTGACTTACAAGCACTTTTGACCCCAGGTTAATTGTATCCAAAAACACAGCTTTAACTCTGTTTGTCCCTGAATGTTCACGTTGGATTTCTCCAGGATCCATTTGTTGAGCTGGTGCTCCTGTTACCTAACAGATTACGTTTTGTTTTGTCTTTGACTTTGGCTTTATTGTGTTTTTTTTTTCCTTTTCCCAAAAAGATCGACTCCATTTCCCTTTCCCTCTGTTTTTTTGCATATTTGACAGCAGGTGCTGTGAAGCGAGAGTGGTTTTTGGTTCCATGGAGATTTAGGACTTCCAAACTTTACACAGCACCACATTTCTCACCCAGCTGCTGTGGTTTGAAATGCTGCTGCCTGTAGTATGTACGGCCCTCTACACATACACATTTTAAAATCTATAATCATAGGTAAATTAATTCTTACTTAATTATAACTCCTAATGTGGTAATAATACTCTTCGGTAAGTGTCAGTGAGCTGCCAGGGCTTAAACACTGATGCGTGAACTGCAAACATTTACAGTTATTTAAAGGCCTTTTTTTATTTTGATATTCCTCAGTGTTATCTATTTGTACTATGGGTATTAGATTGCATTGTATGTATCTTTTTAAGTGAAATTCCCATATTAATTTTGTCCTGCATTGGAAATGATAGTTAAGTATGATATTCATTATATAATATGGTCATTTCTGAGGGCATCCCAAGATTGTCGCTATAATACAGTGGGACAGCATGGACTGCAGTGTAATTATACTCACTTTTATTAACCTATAGTCTCAGTGCAGTGCTGTCCCTAAAGAATGGAAGAATATTTGAATGAATATTGCTGTGCATATTCTGGGTTGAGTTCACCATCCTTAGTTTTTTCCCCCCAATAACGTGCAGCTCTACTGACATTGCAATATATATTTTTGCGATATGAAAAAATACAGCAATTTTCACCAGATAACGACAACGTACGAGTTTTAGTCAACATCATCCTTTCTGTACCCGAAACATTTCCATACAAATGATTTTTCTTTTCGCAACCAAATCTCCCTTTTGAGTATTTTTCTCCTGTTTCTCGCTCATTTTCAGATTGTGGTTGAAGAGTAGCAGGGACTGCTTTGGTTGTTTGATCAAGAATAATTGTGGTTGGTGGTTTGCTGAGCATGCATGTGACTCATTAGCAATGAGTAAATGTTGTTATATCAGACAGACTTCTCTGTCATGGAAAATGACAACCGTTCATGGTTTTCTTTTTGTATCAAGCAGCAAAAACCTTGTAGCATGGTGTGTTTGCCATACTTGACACGACATGTTCTGGGATGTGACTATTGCGCATGCGCACATCGCAATGTCGATGCTAAAACGATATATTGTGCAGCCCAAATCCTTAGTTGTTAAAGGGATTTTTGGCTGAGCCCCTTTTGCGAAGTCCATTGTCTGTTCATTTTTTATGGCATTCAGACATTATTCTGTAGGGAAACAATGTTATTAACAAGTACAGGAAATGCTATGACAGCATCATTAGTAAGTGTGCATTTCGAGTTAATGGGGAGTCTCCTCGTGGGACTTCTATCTCCTATGTTCCATTTGCATCCTTACCCTGATTAGCTCAACGATCGTTCTGCTCTTATGCTCCACTCTAGTGGGAGTTGCTCTTATGTTAACCTTAGCAGTCTGTTACAATCCTCCCAGTGGCCCACGAGCATTTTTCTGCTTTTGTATGGTTATTCTTAGCCTCACTCAGAATACGATAGCTGGGTAGACATGACAGAAATGCCCACGCACAGGTTGTCTAATGAAGGGAAGAGAGAGGAATGAGGCTCAGAGAATAAGATCAGCAAGAGATGGAGAAATAAAGTCAGTTTTAGTGGATCTCAGAGCATAGCCTGGTTCATCATGTGGCTTGCTAATGGGCTTCTAGCTCCAAGGGGAACCACGACTTAAGCCAGTGGGGGATTCCTGTCGAAGTAAAGTACAGCAGAGACCTCAGGGCTACAGCGTGACGTGTAAAGCCACAGAGATGACCGCTTCCAAGAGCCTGATGCTCAGAAGCTTCCCAAGGAGGTCTCATGCTTGCTATGAGTAGTTACCAGACTACACATCCAACACATATTATGTAACGTATTGAATTTACAAAGCCTGAGAAGTGTCTTTGTTTACCTTTTCAGTCTCTTCTTACCCGTATGTATTTTATTTATCTACTCAATTAGATTTTTACTGAGCATAATGTTGCCGCAACAATATTCTTCTATTCCATTTTGAACACAAACAATCGAAACGCAACAGCCCAAGAAGCCATTAGCTGAAGTTTAATGTTCACTGTCTCTACATATTGATGGTTCTGAGTTCACAGTATTTATCCGCATTATAATATATAAAGAACTTTTTTAAGCAGACAGTCTTCAAAAATGTATTACGATATTGGCCATTTTTAAATATTTGAGTTTAAGAGTCCAATGTCTCCTGTGCATATAGGAAGTAAACGTTATTGGGTCAACTAGTGCTAATCCCTTAAAATAGAATAAAATAAATGAGTTTCTTTTTTAAGTCTTCTCTCTTTTCCTCAGGTATTTTGTTTTACATGCTCTTTTCTTTTCCTTCTTTTTAAAATGATAGTGCTGGAGTAAGTGGGACTGTACTGGTAAACCTGTATAACTTCTCTAACTTGATCTCTCTTCAGGGCATCAACATAGTGGGGCCCAGTAATGCTGAGCCCCCGCCTCGACCTCCTAGTCCAGCCATGTACCAGCTGGATATCGTCCTGAAGAAAGGGAACAACCTGGCCATCCGAGATCGGACAGGTAGGAACTCAGTTTATTTATCTTGTTACTTTAACAGCATTGAGCTTTATGTAGGGAGATGGGTTGGACAGCTTTATCAAGCCTCTGTTTAGCCCTCCAAATGAAAGCTACCCTATCATGGTCTCTGTCCACCTCTCTAAATTGCTTTTTCACTGGCACAGGCAGTCCAGATGCTGCCATCTTCACAGAACTCTCTTCTGCTCAGTTTCATTGCTATTGTATTTTCTATTTGGTCATTATCTTTAGGTGTCCCCTCCCATTTTTATACTGGCCTCTTTTTGTCAATGTAATATTTCTATTGGCATTATTGTTTTTCCTCTTTTCATCTCTATTATTTTTTTTCTCACATTTCGCTGCATTTGTCTCTTATCTGTCTTCCCTTGTGGTGTTTTATTAAATCGCACAACTCGTCCTCACAGCTCACTCCATTTTCCATATGTGAAGTGAGATGGAATTACGAGGAATGATGTGGCACATTTCCTGTGCATCTGTGCATGAAAAATAATTCAGCTCTGGCTTAAGCTGGAACATTGTCACATTTGCAGCCTAGCAAAGGATGCTAGTATGACCTCCTGGTTACTTTTGTGAAATCTGACTAAATCATATTGTAAGTCTTTCACTTAGCTACCCCAGTGTGATCAAGGCTTTTAGTGCAAGTAAAGACTATACAGTGTTGTTTATTGTCTCTGATAGGCGTAAGCTTGGGGGATATCATGCGTTTGGTTTTGTGTATGTCCGTGCGTGCGTGTGCACATATCCATCTGTCCACGGCTAATCTCACTTACTACTGCTCACATCAGCCTAATATTTGTGCACATTTATGACTACATGCTCAAGGACCTCTAGTATTTGCGTTGATTCCCAATTGTTTGGAAAACACATTTTATTGACTGTTTTTATACCGTCACTGCTGACTCCTCGCTCCACCTAACAAGCAGCAAGTGATCAACATCTGGCGCAGTTTGGAATCTTGTTTTACGCTAGGGATTAGGAATCATCCCTGTCCAGATTTGCAGTCCGGTAGTATTACTGATCTATTTTCGATTGTATGTGGCTTCTACTCTCTACGTGTGCATTTGTGTGCATAAATATTTCATCTAGTAACTTTAAGGAACCAAAGTTAAAGGCTGAAAAGAAGGCAGAGTGGCACTTCAGAATGGTAGGGGTCAGTGCATGTCTTTGTAGTGCTTTCTTGAGTCGTTCAATTCAGTGCACTCACCTATTTCTCCTATTTTGGGAAGAAATATAATTGATCTACTCTTTGAACCACAATAAAAGATATCATCTCGTAGTAATCCACTCTGGAGTGATTGTGATTTTAAGTGCAGGGCCGATAGCCTTCTGCCCACTGTGGAAGCTGCCTGACCACAGCCCTTACACTGATGTTAAGCAGGCAGTATTGTCTAGCCTAGTGGAAACGGCAGCCAGCAAAAACAAGCGGGGCCAGAGATTTTCTTATAAACTCTCACAGACAGTGGTTTGAGTGGTTTGGCTGCAGGGGTCTCATTAACAGCTGTGGCAGTCACCATGTGGGCACATCCCAATACGCTGCCTTGCTCCCTCCCGCACATTTTGGCTGACTACCTCTCCGCCTGGATAATGAGCAGTGAGGCGCAGAGCTCACCTGTCCTGTCCTGAGCCCAGCAAGACGGCTCATTATAGAGAGAGGGAGGGACAGAGACACAGTCACATAACAGAGAAATATATAGTGGATTGAATTTTATATGTGCAATAATGTCTTGATAACAATCAGCGTCGTAACACACGTGGTTTTGTCACCGTGTTCAGAGAGGACTTATTCTAATTATCAATATATACAGCGGTTTATGCCAAATTTTGACACGTTAAACTGTCAGGACATTCACAGGTTGCTGCGGTCTTACAGCAGACAAAGGATAAATCCCAGCAGACAGACCTAGGGTTTGGTGGGATTTTCCATTAACCAATCAGTCCTGGCTCCCTTCAGACATGCATGCTTGAGAAGAGCTTGGTTGTTGAATAAAAGTAGCTTTCTAGGAGAAGCAATTTAAGTGTGGTGCCTATTGATTCACTTAAATCCCTGACATGAATTATAAATGGCACGGTTTCCAGTGCTGTTGGCAAAACCTTTTGAGGAAACATTTGTTTCAGAATTGCATTATGGCATTTCAGTTATTCATATCCAGTGAACCTGAAAGTGAAACTACAAATAACTGAGCTGCAAGTAACCTCTCAACATGCAGACGGGCATACTTATCACGTCATTATAATATTTCCTTAACTACTGTGGCCTGAAACCAGGTAGCTGATGTTTGATTTTCAGTCAAAGTGCAATACGAGTCTAAATTATTGAATAATGCTGGGATTTACAAGCAAAGTGGCCTCAGCTACGAGGGGCACCTGGTTCCACGTCAGCTTATTGTCTTCCATAAATGTCCCGTTGGGAAAGTTCCAAGTCATAGAAAGGAGCCTTTTTGTACCTGAGCGAGGGAACGAGGGCAATGGATCAACTAAAGTTGAAATGCAACGACTCTCACAGCCAATTAAAGGATCTGTTGCTATAACATTTCCCCAGTTTGAGGAAAAGAAAGCACGGATCCCTGTAAAAGTGAATACAAATAAGACCGTGGAGAACCAGTAATGGCAGCAAAATATTGGACGTTTGAAATAAATTTGTGTCCGACCATTATCTGGGCTGCTTTCCAGAGAAGCCCTCTTCGCTTTATCGTCTTAAAATAGGGCTGAAGTTTCTTTATGTTATATTAGATTAATAAAAAAACATTTCTGTTTTTGACTACAACCTGTCCATAATGCAGTATTGTAAAGGACCAATACTTACGCAGTTAGATCTTTGGCTTCTTTCCATAATGCACTTACAGCAACTTACAGCAACTAACCTTTTGTACCTTTGCTAAAAAGGAGGATGTCACTGCTACTGCCCTGTTTTCATAAAAATAATAGCCAGATTTTAATCATTTGGGGATTTCTTCCAGAAGCATTTCATGTTCATTTCATCAACAAAATGCCCCCATAATGTGTACGTTTTCACGCCTGTTTTCGATCCGTCTACGAAGGCTCAGTGTTGTCCCTCTCAGACTTTTTCAGCCCTTTATGTTCACTTTCTATAACCATAAAGCACTCGCTATAAAAAGCTTTCATGTACTGTATAGTAGCTCACCTGCAAGCACTGTACAGTATGTAGTTGTTGTCCTACGCATGATACAGTAAGAACTTCCAAATATGATTTAATCTTATTTAATCAAACATAAGGCCTACATATTTTGCTTATTAAGCAGTTAAAGCTTCAAGCACTCCACATAATTAAACTACCGTGTATATATGAAATGTAAGCCTCTCTTTGCTGGCTACACAAAAGCTTCCACCCTAGTTGTCGAGAGCAGAGTCTTGCTCCTCATAAAACATTTTTGAGCTCTTGCACCCTCTTGCGCTTATGCATTTCTGCTGAGCATGCAAGTGCTGTCATCTTAAGTCTGTGAGTATTCAGGGCTCAGGGCAGAGGTTGGACATGTGAGTGGGAAACAGTGCAGACACTGACATGCCATACTGGGAGATGATGGTATTCCACTGTATTTCACTTTACTTGAGCACTGATGACAGTTGTGACACGTTTCTTTCACTTACTACTACATGAACAATAGGTTTTGATAATATATATATAGTTTTAAAGTGTTTTAGTGATTTGTTTACTGTACACACACACAAAGTGCATGTATGGGTAATATCTGCATCTATATTCAAGATAGCCATTGGCTATATAGGCACCTGTTTATTCTCTGTCTTCATGTGCTGGTCAGTAATTGGTTGTTATCTAGCTGAGCCATCACAGTACACAAACCTCTAAGGGAGGATTTCCCTCATCCTCTTGATAAGTGTAAGGAGATATCACTCGCTCACTTCTCTGGTGTTAAACAAACATGAGCCATTTCGTAGCTTTGTCAACGCAACCACAATAACTTGCTGGCATTGTCATCAGTCTCTCTTCAGCCTGCACAAACATTTTCACAGTTTGTCGCCAGGAGAGCCAGCCAACACTTGACATGGTTTAATATTATGAAAAGATAACAAAAATACAAAGATTTGGATATGGATGAATGAATTTATTTGAACAAGGTACAGCTTGCACAGGAGGTGTCTACCTTGATGATGTGCTTTCCAGTCTAATCCTGCCTCTGTTCATTTACACCTGACTCTGATGATATTGTGTTGAATTGAAACGCTAAAAGAAGAGAGACGCTAAAAGCAACGAATAAGAAGGAGCAGGAGTCACAGCCACATGATGATGGCCACGCTTTTCCTTTTCGTTTTTATCGTTCCAGCCAAGCAAATTCTACCTGTCAAATAACCTTGCTTTGAATTTCACTTCCACTTATCCTATATGGGAAAGACCCTGTTATGTCCCTAAGCCTGACTTAGCTGTCATATATGATGAGATGCCAATGAGACGTTTTGCAGCGGTAAAGGTGACCTCAGCTGAAAACAGCCATCTCTCTCTACTCCTTCCCTTTAGTGAGGTACTACAAGGTGAAGCTTATCTATAGCCCGAGACATGACAGCCTCTCTCCCCATACCTTTTGTGTGTCTGTGTGTGTCGGGCAGAACACCGGCCGTTAGCTGTGATATGATAATATACCGCAGCCTGTCGTAAGCTGTCGCCTAAATATAATCATATGCAAAGATCACATCCGATCTTTGACCAAGAGACTGATGAAGATAGATTGGACAGTGCTAAACATGACCCTGGATGGTGTGTGTAGGGGTGTAAACTGGATGTGCAGCGGTGTTTTAACCATATCTACATCATTATGTTTTTATTTATCTTTTGTGGAGTATCTGGTAAAGTGTATGATTGAGTTATCTAGCTTTTCAAAGTCACCATTATTATTTAGTTTCAAAATACTTTTGAAGCTGATGCTTGAATATCTCCCTGCGTTGACATGCATCCCTCACAGGCCTTGAAACTGGCGAGAGTGGACTCCTGCGCGTTTTTAGCACCAGAACTGTTCCTGCTGCTCTACTCTGGTTTGCATGTTAGGAAGGATAACTATGCAAAAGGCAACTACTGCAAGTTCAAAAACACTCATTCCACTCCATAAACTCCATTTTACTTAAATTTTAATTGAATGCTCAATATCAAATTGTTGCTATTGGAAAATGTTGCCTAATGGGAAGTAGTTTTTAGTGTCAACCTGCTGCTAATATCAAAAGATGGATACAAGCAATCACCTGAGCGGCATATTATTATATTTTTACCTGCTGAGAAAGACGTTTTGCTTTGCCATTATTAATCATAAGTGTTTGTTTGTTAAAAGATTACCTTCTTTTTTAGCTTCTTATGCCAATATGTTGTATCATAAACTGATACGTTTTAGAGATGCAATACATATCAACTGTAGATTCCTAACTCTAATTAGGAGTATTAATGCAATTTTTGGGGCTACAAATATGATGAATTTGCAGTGGATGACCATTAAAACACTGGTGACTTTGTAACTCGTGTAACAATAAGTACAATGTCTTGTTTAATCAGACTATGACATTTTGTGTATACCTAATTCAAATGTACTGTATGTTGTGGGCGTATCCTATCATTAGTTCTCACAAGCTGCTTACTGTCTCCCCTTATCCCTTATCTTCGCCTTGTCATCTTTTACCTGCTGGCTGTTATTTGTCATTGGTTCTCATGATGTGGGCTATTTCATTTAATCTCTCCTTGCAGCTTTTCTCGTCTCTAACATTCATGTTATCCCCCCATTCATCCTTGTCGGTATTGTTGTTTTAGCCACATGAAATGCTCCATTTACACATTTTTACAGCTTTCTAAATATGGTGCATGGGATTGAGTTATCAGCTTTTGGATTGTCATATCCGTCATAAACTGGCAGATATCAATATCGAATTGCCTGATGAGTCCAAAAGATGGCAGACTAACAATGGGTGTATGTGTGGCTGTTTTGGCCATTCAGACTTCAAGGCACTTAACACAATATTCCCACAACTGATGTGAAAGAAGCTCCTCACGCTGTATTTCTGCAGACTTGAAATATCATACAATTTTATGAAGCGTCAAATGTAGTCTAAATGTAATTTGTCTGTAAATTGATGTTGGTTGCACTAGCAGTATTGGGTTATGTGCAGCAATAGCCTGATTCCTAGTGCATACACATCCCTACTAGAAACTACTGTAATGACTACGTAGACGGTTTTGTGTGCTGGCACAGTTTGTGTTCATTATACAGTACATTTGTGCTGTGTGTGTGTGTGTGTGTGTGTGTGTGTGTGTGTGTGTGTGTGTGTATTTAAATGTCTAATATTAGTGTGGAGGTTTACAGTGATCAGTTTGCAAAGTACAGCTAAGACCAACTGTGTCTACAGCGAGCCTAATTATCTCTTCTGCCGCACTTTCTTAAGATGTGAAAACAGTGGGAGAACCAGAGCTTGACACCACAGTCGTCTCCTGTTTTATTTCAAGTCCCCTGCCTTGCTTTTTCACCTCCCATTCCCTTCCACATGCTGTGCAGTTTGCTACTTTTATTTTTTGTCTCTGCTCATTCAGCCTACCTGTATTAAGCAAGAAATCTTACTGTTACGATGTGTCACACTTTCTATTTTAATTGCAGCAAGCTCCACGTTGCAGTTGCACCTTTAATGAAGGTTCATTTTGGGTGAATGTCAGCGGAGGGGAGTAAAGTAAACTCCTCCCAGCAGAAAGCAGCAAGAGGCAGCGTTATGTGTTCTTGCGTGTAATTGTAATGAGGCAGTTGTTCAATCCATCTGTCAGCATCCCACGGTGGAATTTCTTGTCTTTGCAGCCTTTTACAGCCAATACATCCTCTTGAGCAGATTGCATTCTGGGTAATGGGAAACCCCAGAGCTTCAACCATCCGTCAGTCCTGACGCTACGCATAGGCCAGCAGCTCACAAGCTACACGCTCACAATGCAGCCACACACAGCGCCCACAATCCGAGCATGAGGCCGTCCTGGGTTTGCAGCTGGAGCATGACTGAGGGTTTTACGGGCAGCTTTACTACGTTTTCCTTCTCCTGTTCAGATCTCATGACAAGCATCAGCGAGCCTCCTTCATGCTGTGGCTCTTAATAACAGCCTCTTTGACAGGCAATGTGTTGGCCAACTCTGAATAGGTCCCCCTGCACTCAGTATCAGTGAAGCAGCGAGAGGACGTAAAAGTTCAGAATGACTCCATAATTTTAAGGTTAATACTTAGATTAATATCGTGCCACTTTTCTTTTCTTAGTGGAATTCAGTTTCCTCTTTTAAGTGATAGTTGAGGACAACCGTTTCTTCTTTTCATTCCGGGGGCGAAACTGTTTCGCTGTGTTACTACACACTTTTTGTCTGAGTGTGTAGTTAAAAGGTTTATGCGGAATTTCTCAATCACTGAATGTCTATATCATAAGCAGCTCCTTGCATTACAATATACTGCAAACGCATAATATCCAGTGCAGGGTTTAATGGTTTAATACTTGTCATCCTAGAATTAGACATTTTTCCTAAACACAGAATTCTAACAGTTTTGTAATAGAACATTTTCAGGGCGGATTTGCCATTGCAGGAAAATCACAGGTGCAACTAGTAACATTACAATGGTTCATTTCTATTCAGAACATACCGTTCCAGTAATACAGCATTCAGATTTATAGGACCCTGGAACTGGAACATCTAAATGTACGTGGAAATGTATTGTAATAGTCATACTACTGTGAAAAAATATCTATTATTTGGAACTTCTTTGTGCATAAAGAGTAAAAGTGTATGAGATGTTTAATATTGAACAGGGTTTCTGAAAGCAAACTGACTTGAGCTGGTGTTTTGCTCTTCTCTGAAGGTTAATGATAGATTTCATTAAAGTTTAATGATTTGTTTGATTTGTTTTTAGAGAGGTGGAGTTTGTTTCAGGAAAGGCACCACACCTCCTGAATAATTTGCTGCAGGAAACCCTGTTATTTCATATCTTTGTTACTGGCAAAGTTAGCTTGTACAGTTTAAATGAAATGTCAATGTAGTTTAACCAGCCACCAATCTCTGAATAACGTTTAAACTAGTTTACTACATTTGAGTGGAGCGGTCACAGATCCTGTAGATCATAGTTAAGTCATACTGTATATTCTGTTTTTTCCTCCTGTGGCAGTCGATTTCCCCTCATAGAATCAACTTACATTTCTCATATTTGAAAACCATGGTGGACTGAAACGGCCCCCATTTCATACTGACATTATACATTATTGATTGCCTTCTAATGCTATCAGAAGGCACTTTGTCATCCATATTCATTGTATTTTATTACTCAAAATGTCTTGGCACCACAATGGTTTATTCCAGTTCAAATCACATTTTCCATATTTCACCAATAAGAAATTAGGTTTGTGTTTTTGCCAAATGCTTAGTTGGAATGAGTGGGCCTAGAGCAGTCTGCTGCCACGGCTTTTTTCACCCAATGCGTTTTAAAACTTTTGAGATGTGTGTTCTGAGAAATAATAACAAGTCTTCTTCTTTTTTGACTACTTTATTACAGTCATTTTTAACAACCAAGCATGCCACTTGGGGCATGTTTTACTGCTGTAGCTTACTCTAATATCCAAAGCAGTAAGTTAATCTTATTATTCATGGAGTATCATACTTATTTTTAGACGATGATATTACACTGTCCTCTGTAGAAATGTAATTACCTGCTCATATATTATTTGTTAATAATTCAGGACAGTTTGTCTTCCCTGTGCTGACTCGGAAAGCTATTGATCATGAATGTGTAATGAGTATCTACAGATTAATGAGGAAACTGGGGAAGCAGAATTATGAATTGTTCCACATATCGGCGTGAAGCCATATGACAGAAAAGAGCTTTTTATTTTAGAAATGTGTGGCTGGCCCACGACCCTATATCATCATTAACGTCTTTGACCCTGCAGTCAGTAACAAGCACCTTTCCTTCGCTTATTAAAAGGCCTTGACCAAGATCAAAGCACGTTTGAACACGACCTTATCCCATATTATGCCATTTTAACTGCTGCAGAAGGCTTTTCTCCCCAGCATACATATCTCAGAACTGTCTGCGCTCTCTCCCTCTGTGTCAGACAGACAGGAGCCATCCTTTTGTTTTTACAGATTTTTTATTCTTTTTTTTACAAGGTCGAGGCTTCATGTCTGTCAGTGCTGTCAAAGGTTCTGTCTGTTCATTGTCCTGCTGCCTCTCAGAACAATGACCAAGGCAGGTGTGTGGCCTAGCATGTGTGTGTGTGTGTGTGTGTGTGTTTGTTTGTGTGACTGAAAGTGCTAATCCTTTGCCCTTGTGTGCTCATGTATGTGTGTGTATGTGTGAGGAAGGGTAGTGATTGTGTATTGAAAAGTGAGAGGAAGAGTAATGCTTTGTGTGAGTGAGTGAGTGAGCATCTATTTGTATCATATGCTTCTCACATATTAATTCATAAACACAGACACAGAGTTATTCATCTCCCTTCATGACTTCTTCTTTTCATTCGTGAAATGGATCAATCCTCAGTTATTGCTCATGGCTTTGTCTGGAGCATTTAGAAGCCTGCCTGCAGACCCTCGGGCGGCTGCTTACCCCCAGAGCTGCGCTGGCATTTAAATGAAACATTTGACTGTGATGACCTTTTCTGTATTTTCAGCCCGTCTCTATAATCACTACAACATCACAGCTTTAACTGGAACTGATAGTTTGGAAATTGTATCAATCCTAAATTGACTTGTAGTTGACTTGACTGTGTATTATCATTATTATTATTATTAGACCAGAAATCTGTAAAGTTCATGTTTGGCCTTAAATGAGGACATGTTCACAAATAAAGTGAAAAACAAACGTTGATTGGTATATTGCTGTTGTTCTATCCACCCTTACAGTTGTTCTTGGCACTGCATTCTCTGTAATTAAGAAACGTTTGCCTGGTGCAGGTCGTTTAACAATGTTAAGCGGCGTCTAATTTCGTCACTTTTAATGTATTTACATTCATGTTACCTGGTCTGTCACTTACATTTTCTCTGCATATCAACAACAGCGAGCTGAAACGGCCTCATAATTGAGAAACTAGTAGATGTTCCATCATTTTGTTACCATGTTGATGTTTCAAATCTTATTTTCATTTTACCTTTATGCTAATTGCGCTTCCTGTAGAGTGAGAACTGCAGGCTTTTGGATGATACGGTGAGAATATGTCAGTGCCGTAACTTTCACTAAGTACCTATGGGAACAAACAATTCAGCTGGAAGTTAGTGTGATGATGATTCATAATGCAATTTAATTCAGACAGCTGCAGGCGAGTGACTGATAGAAAATAAATATGGTGATCCAGGGAATGCGAGGATGTTGTTTTATGGAGGATGAAGAGAGGAAAGTAGAGCGACGCAAAAGATTGTTAGGAATGCGTTTTGAAAGATTAAACCAAATTTGGCAAATAAATGGCATAATTGGGTGTCAATAAATCTACCTAATACAAAAGGTAGGAATGTCTTTACTCATGCATATCCCTTGACTGTGAGTGTATGCGTGTATGCATACACACTGCCTCCCATCGGTAATGGCTGGTATGTGAAGAATGGGAGAGAAGTGTCTGCACTTTATGAGCAAACGCTTCAGTAAAATATGATTATACATATTGCCACATTTGCAATGTGGGAATGCACTGATGGAGAAACTCATGGATGATGACTTTGCTTTATTCACGAATGTAACAGAAAATCCCAGGAATTAGTGTCAACATTTATCAGTGTGATGTGTCTTACTGTATCTATATAGGTGTGAAGCATGCTAGTTAGTTTTATTACTTTCTCACACACACCCACACACACACACACACACACACACACACATATACAATGTGTATATGTACATATACTGTAGTAATTATGCATGTGCACAAGAACTTGACAGCAGAGGTAAAAAAAAATTATAATAATATGACCCCATTGCATGATGGGATTAAGAGAAGATAAATCAATTACGTTTTGACCATAAACATTTGAGGTATTTTCACTTGAGTTATAGGTTGAGCATTAGCATTTTTGCGTTTCTTAATCACAATTTTCCAAATGTTTGTTTGCTCAAATGCTGATAAATAGTGTGTCAGTGTTAACCCTTGCGTTCAATTAAAAATGTAATAGAGCGTTTTTGTATTTGGGGCTGTTGATTACATTTGGATCACAGATTGTGCTTTTAAGCGTGCTGTTGCTGCATTCTCAGGTGTCTGGCACGGTAGCCTGGCTTACTGGCAGACAGACACTGAGCCAAATTTTTAATGGTCGCTGTCCATTAGGTGTTCAGCAGAGATATATGTGCGATGGATCATGTTTTCAACTGCCTGTCAGGAAGACAGAGAGCAGCTAGCAAAAACAAGTCTATCAGGGGCTTTTAGATCTGCCTATGCGACACACCCAAGTCAAAATTACCTGCTGAGTGCGCCGCTGGGTCCTCTCACAAACACACTTATGTCTCCGCTCAGCTTCTATTACAGTGTTTAGAGGTTGGTTTTAATAGCATCATCAAAGATGAATAGATTAACACGTTGATCTGAACCTCTCAGTATCTCTTTGTGTCTTTGGCAATTTCTCGTGTCTCACTCACTTGCCCACTCACCCACCCACCAGTCTATGGACCCAGAGCGTTACTCCAGGAAGGAAGATGCGGGAGTTAACCACTTATTTTACATCAAAATTGAGGGAAATGCTGGATTTTATTGTTCCAAGACCGGGGCTCACAGGAAAGCCCCCGTTACAGATACAGAGTTCACTGTACATTGGTGTCTGTTGTGGGTTTTGTGTCTATACCCTGACGCATAATTAGCACCTGGACTTGACATTAAAAATAATTTTAGTAGTTGAACTTTCAACCAGGGGGGTCAACTAGTATACTAACTTTTAACCTGGCCTTTTGCTGACCTTACCCCTATCCTCCCCACCCTCAAAATCCTGAAAAGTGAACATGTGTGGGTGATGTCTGACCAATAAAAGCATGTTTAGTTGGAAGTCTACTTGAAGATAATTTGTGTTTTATTGGAGTTCACTCCATTGTTTCCTGCCCTGGCTGGTCAGGGGTGTTTTGACCTGCTAATAATTTTAGTTTCGGATGTTTCCCTTGTCGAGACAGTTTCAGAAATCCCAACAAACAATAGGCTACAAAGCTGAAAGTGCGGATGTGGATTGCATGTAGTGTTGAATCCCAACAAGGTGAATTTCTGTAACATTGCAAACATTAAACTGCCGCCGTTTACTTTTAAATGTATAGGCGAATCTTCTAAAACCTACTTACAAGCTGTTCAAGTCTTCTTTTCAGAATTGTATTTTACCTGATACATTTCGCTCACAGGCCTCAGCAGTAATGCCACTTAACTGTAGAAATACAGAAAATCGCTTTGTGCTCTCCATGGTGAGTTAATCAGCGTACCTGACACATTGACTCCTTATAGCCAGTCTCCCCTTACCCAGCACTTTTTTCTTTCATAGCCTTTTGCCTTCAAGGTGGACAAACATCCACGTAGCACCAATCCATCAAACATACTGTCTTTAACCCCAACTGGTTTTAGGCATTCTCGCCAACCATTAATCTTTCTTCTAAAGCTTATTGATCTTATAGTACCTATTGCTTATTGATCTATCCTGTCATCAGCCCTTATGCGGGACACACAATCACTTTCTTTCTTCGTGGACTTTACCAAACTGTGGGAAGTATTTTTAAAAGTATGATATAAATGTCATATATAGTGGTTTATGATTTCCAAGAAAACACCAATGCGATCACTCCTCTGTGCTCTACCCACGCTTACTCATATTCAGCCACCACCCACCTACAGCACCAACCTTTTCCATTTCATACTTCTCAGCCTGCGTGTGTTTATGGCACCATAAAGCTGGCACTGTGGGATGCAGAGACTCTGAGCCAGTGATGTGTGTCTGGGGAATATCGACCTGGAATGAGAGACAAATAGACAGAGAGAGTTACTGCAGTTTTAGAGATAAGTGGCTTTTTGCTACCATGATGTGGTGCAGGACTATTCCTCTTTAGTCTTGTCATTAGATAGTTCAGGAAGTATCATCTCATTTAAACGACAGTGACTGTTTCACTTCTTTCTTTACAAGGAAATGGATTCCTTTTTATCCATTTCATGGTTATTTTACAGAATTCTGCATCGTATTTTGTATTTATTGTCGGTTATGCTTCATAGTAATGCCCTCTCACATTTCTTGCTGTATCTCTTTTTGCTTTCATTTTTTCCCTTATCCTGTCATCCGTGTCCTCTCACTGCAGCTCTCCTGCAGTGATATGTCAAGGGCGGCGGTGTGTAAAAGCGTGTATATGTGTGTGAAGGTGTGTTACAAGTGTATGCCGGTGTGCATGAGTGTTTAAATGTGAAGAAGCGGACATTTTTTCCCAGCACGCCGGCGATGGTGCATACATTTCCGTTCTCACATCCAAGCTTGCTGGCAGCTGAGGATCAGTCAGCAGTTTTTACTCCGACAAAGCTGATTTTACACTTTTATGTTTCATGTTCTTAATTACATTCTTTTGTCAGACTCAAATGACCTGTATTTATTGAGTATACTGTAAATACTATACACAATATAGCATAATATGATTGTCTATATCATCTGTTTTATCTCTCTTGTACATTGTACATCTCTTGTAATGACAAAATACCCATGTCAGTCTTGCCATTAGCCTATTTACTGGCCCTAATAAGCAGCAACATTATGTGAGTCAGGTATTAGTTGTTGGTCTCTTCTGATAGAACACGACTATCTCGATCTGATGAAACGTGTGTAAGCTCTGAGCGAGCTCAGTTAATGAAGCGATTTGCTTGTTAATCACTTCGGTCAACATGACACTGATTTGAGACACATTTAACACAAACAAACCGATCCGTCCACGCTACCATTTCACTGGAAGTTGCTGCTCACCGTCACTCCTTCCAGTATAAACACCGGAAGGAGTGACGGTTACGAGGATGAGATGAAAGGCACTGAGATTCTTGGATGCCAAAGATGGAAGTAAGGATGGCAGAAGAGAAGAGAAAGCATGAAGTTGTTGTTGCAGTAGTTATACTGTATCATGACATGAGAGCAGCAGTGCTGAACCAAGTTGTTCACATAAATGCAGTGGAGCTGCAAAGCCAGCCACGTACAGTAAATGTACCAATAGCATCTTTGAATTCAGACACTAAATACACATTTATTGCACGTTTCTTTGATGTAAATGGTGTCATATACAGTAAGTAACATGTTATTGGTTTGATTGACACATTTGTATGAAGTGTATTAAAACTGTTTATGTGCCTCATTGTGCACAGTGCGTCCAAGCAGATTGTGTTTTCAGAGAAAAATATGCTTACTCTTTATGTGACCTGCATTTAATAGTTGAATATTTTGGTCAACCCTCTATTACTGTAAGTTAGTGTCTCAGCTACTTCACACACGTGTCTATGGCTCTCTCTTTTGAAACACTGAAGCACTGAAAGGAGAAATGCAGGACTCGTATAAACTGATTGTAACAGCTGCCCTGTGTACATTGTATGTCCTATACAGTAGGTTATATACATATATAACAATAGAATTTCAAATGGTATTGTTTATGTCTGAGGGATGCTTGTGATTGGTCCCTTAGGCCACTTTATGTTATCTCAATCTGGATGTGATCAGACTGCTAAGCCCTTACATCTGTTTATGTCCTGCACAAACAGTAACTCTGAATGCAATCACTGCATTGTCAATACTTCCCAGTCTCTCCAAGTCTGTGTTGTTGTTTGCCATCTTTATTCAGATGCAGTACACAGATGAACTTTTGTGTCTGACAGGGAAAAAAATCCACTTGTGATGCATATTGAAACGTGTCTTCTGGACTGAATGTCATAGATACTATATTTGATTCATTTTATTTCATATTCTTTTACGAAATTGACCCCGTTCTTTGCTTTTATGGTGCGTTTCTGTCTGGTCGCTGTCTCAGCTTTTCCTTGTCTGTCAAACCGATTGATTTTTAAATGTATGGACCTTGGGTAATAGGTTTTCAGAATGAGGCTTAAATGGAACGGACAGGAGGATCAATACCCCATTTATCAGGGTAATAAAATGTAGGTTTAGAATTGTATATCTAATTTTTTTTTCTTGGTCATCATTAGGAATGGTGAATACATATACATAATATATTATAGACCCTGTTTTATGTATCTTACAGAGTACACTGCATTTTCTGTGTGTATTATAGGCCTATATGTATATGTGTGTTTACATTTCCGTATTAAATTCATGTTTGTGCACTCTTATGTTGACATATTAAAAAGAAAGACTTATTGTACAGTATTCATTGATCCCAACAAATGTAAATCAATGCCACCACCTAGTGGTAAAACATAGGCACTGTTCGGGGTGTGCAGCTTCAGCATTAAATACCTGGCAATCATATGACTCAAAATAGAGCATGAGTCACATGACATGCCTGATTTTCTCCTAAGGCCTTTCAGAGCAGCGTGTACAACTGTCTTTGTGTCTCCATAACTGAATCCTCATCAGGCAAGGTTGATTTGAATGTTTTTGACACTAATGTCATTAACTATTTTTGATCACAATCCTTATTGTAGACACTAGCATTTGACCAATGACGTAAAATGAAGAAGATAATCTTCTTACACTTTCCATTTTACCCTTTTCCTTAAAGCTAGTTAGATAGGCATCATATACAATCGTAATGGTCAACCTCTTCTAAATCCTTAACGGTGTTTCTCTGTGTTTGGTGTCTTTCCCTGTAGGGACCAGTGACCCATATGTGAAGTTTAAGATTGCAGGGAAGGAGGTGTTCAGGAGTAAGACCATCCATAAGAACCTCAACCCGGTGTGGGACGAGAGAGTAGGCCTTCTGGTGGAAACCCTGAAGGACCCGCTATACGTCAAGGTACAAGGCCGTTGTATTTTGGACGACTGTTAAGTCACAATAGACATACATTCACTATGCAAGATTCCTTTTAATGCCAGGTATGACAAATCAATATGACAGATAACATTTGCAATGTGGTGTTGAGGGTCCTCTGTTGATAGCTGCTGTATATTGTCTCTTTGTAGGTTTTTGACTATGACTTTGGACTTCAGGATGATTTCATGGGCTCAGCCTACCTTCACCTGGAGTCACTGGAACATCAGAGGTCTCTTTGTCTCTTTTGTTTTCTCTTTTTTTTTAATTATTAATATTATTACTTCACTAACATCTTACCCACCCTCAATCTCTTGCCCTGCTATCTCTTCTCCACTGGTTGTATTTAAAGAACTGTACTGGTAATGGGCATGTTATTATTACTATTATTGTTACAGGTCATTTAGCAGACGCTCTTATCCAGAGCGACTTACAGTGAACTAACTACAGAGAGCAACTCTGGGTTAAGTGCCTTGCTCAGGGGCTCAATGGTGGCAGCCTGATGTTTCAAGAGACAACAAATGGTGAGGTTAAGAGTTAGAGAGTCCTCCCATGTAAAGCTATATCCTTGACACGTACCCTCTCCAGGATCTTTTCTTGCTTCTGATACAGTCATTGTGATCAAATATAGTCTGTTGTCTCCCTCTAGTGGCGTTAATTTGGTAACTCACCTCAAACCTCATGAAGCATGACAGAGCTACATTCAATGTTGATTTTAACGAGAAATATATGAAGAAGAATTTAATACGAGTCCATCATTTATTTTCTTCTTAGTAAAAATACTACCATATCTCAAAGTGTAATTATCTGTAAACTTCATGTGTGCCATCAACCGCTTTAGAGTAGGTGTCACATTTTTAAGCATAAATAAAACTTTTAATTTTTTGCACATCTACGCTGGTGTTTTAAATTACTCTGGCTGATTAAACCTTCTGTCATTTGGAAGTTTTTATTAAAAGCATTATCGATGGCTCCGATCTTCTGTTCAGTAAGCCATGAGTGTGTGACAGTAAATAAACCAGCACGCACAATACAAGGACCCTAAAACCAAAGCAGCTAAATGAAATCCAGCCATCATTATTCTATTGTTTATTGTACACCTGTGCTTCTAAGTCAAAGTGTCACAGTGTGACTTAAAGGACTTAAGTATATCACACCTGTATGAATGTGAGGCCTGGTACACTATGAACATTTCATGACACAATTATCCTGGCCAAAATAATTGCATCAAAATATGCTTAAGTCTCTTAAAATGGCACTAAACCATACTGCAATCACTTGATGTTACATTTTGTTAGGAAACACATATTTGTATTGCGTAACAAATAGGACACCATTTATTTTTTTTGGTTAAATAAGGTAGCCCTGAATCATAAGGTCTCCCTGCATAAATGAAGGAATAAAAATGAAAAGCAACATTGTGTTGGTGTTCTTTCTTACATGACAATTCCTGTATTTCTTTAATCAGGCTTTATTTTTCTAGACAGCGTTTTTCAAGTCACTGACCCTGATAATGGTAATTCAACACAATCCGTCCCTAGTGGATGTAGCATGGGTGTGTAGAGGATTTAATATTAACATGAGAATGCTCAGTGTGTCCACTTAATGCATTTTCTTTCTATCAAAATTGTGTGTTATAATTATATTTCTGTCACATTTCACTTCCTCTATATATTTCCAATGATCGAGCTCCTCGCTGATGTAACCAAACACTGAACAGCAGCGTAACACATTCATAACTTTTGCTGCTCCTTAGTGTTGGCACCTGTACCTGTATCAACTTTATCTTAAGATGGATGGGGTGTGCGTGTAATACATGCATTCATTTATATGCGGTATCCATGCACTCTATGCATATGAATGTACCCTATTCTTGTGTGCACTTACAGCATCAATTTATTTTATGCTTTGCTGTGCTTCCATGTAGGACACTGGATGTGACGCTGGACCTGAAGGACCCGCAGTACCCTGAAAATAACCTGGGCAGCCTGGACCTAGCTGTCACTCTATCACCGAAGGAGGGAGACGTGAGGGATGCTGTAAGAAAACTACATGAACTATCAGAATATTTAGTCATCTCTCTTCCTTCCTGCACACACTACATCTCCTCACTCAGGGGAATCATTCCTCGTACTTGCCCTGTTCATCACCTTTGATACGTCACGCCAAGATCAGGGATAATATGCCTGATATACTGTAGCCAAATAAGGAAATGCACAGAAATGCCAGAGACCTAAATTGAGCTTAACTGCTTTTCAGTAAAAAAAACAAACAACCAAGTCAATATAATAAGTTTTATAATATTCACAATTGAAGTTCAGCAACAGTGTTAATCCAGCTCGGTGAACTGTTTCTTCATACTTCAGAAGCCCAGGCAAGCTGTGTTGAGCTAGAATACGCTGGCTTCATTCACCATCAGTTACAGGAAACTCTTCAACTCAGGAAATACATATGCATAAACACAAGTGTAATTAATATGTTCTGTGGAAAAGTTCCATGTTCAAAGAGCACTGGATTCTCTTTCCTAATTATGTTGGCTCGTGCCTCTGTGGACGTGCTCAATGTTTCAGAGTTGCATTTATTTCTGTTCAATTATTTGTTTGGTTAATTGGACCCCTGCATGCTCGATCCGGAACAAGGCAGAGTCATGGGGGAAATATTTTATTCCTTTTGATCTGATGTCTTAATTCTGCTGCTTATTTAGTGCTGTAGTTCAGAGAGTCCACATTTGACAGAACAAATAAACTCTATTTAGGTTAAGCATCATTTTGGATTTCTCCAACTGTGAAGAAAATGAGTACAAGGTTACACTAGTACATTCTGGATGACTCTCTCTGTGGCCATCTACTGGTATACCAGGGTAAGGGAAACTACTGAATTTAAATCTACTTTTAAATGAACTTTAACTGAAGTGCTAATAATCCGGTGATTTTAGTAATCAAGCAGCATCAACAGTAACCTGCGTTATATAATGTGTGTTTTCAAGTTCATGAGTGTTGGGTTCACATGAGGTTTCTTTGTACACATGTAAGTAGTACTCTCATGTAACGATTCTTTTTGTATTTTATACATTTGTACTGATTTATTACATTAATTTCTCAAAATTAAATTGAAGCCAAAGTTTCAGACATGTGGCAAAACCTTCAATAAAATATCTTGCATGTTTGAGGACATGACCGTAATCCTCACTCTTACGCCTTGCTGTTATAAAAAAATAATTTACTCTTATGTACCGTTAAGTACAATGTTTAACTGTTTTTCAAGGTGATTTTTCATTATTGGACCCAAACAAGTCAAAACTAAGCAAACCAAATAAGGAATCAGTCCCTGTCTTTGTTTGGGTCCAGGAATGGAGATTACATTTGTCAAAGTATCGAGTGTAAAAATGATGGTTACACTGTATGAGAGGTCCAGACCGCCGCTACTGTTAACATACATGTTTATATGTGCGTGTGTCAATAAGTGCATGTCTGCATATGCAAATACTTCATGACACCATATGAGAAGTAAGAGCGCTTCTTATACACTCTTGCTCTTGCTTACTCCTTGCTTACTTAACTCGCATGAATGACAGCTGCCCATGTCTCTTTATAACCTCCCCCCCTCCCCCCTCTGCACCAGGCCAGGGCTAACATCTGAACCTTAAATACCCAATGCCCTTTAACCTCTGACCCTGCAGCTCTAAGGGGGGGACAGTGGGGGGCGCTCTGTAACAGCTTTGTCTCATTTACAGACCATGCTTTTGAGAAGGAACTGGAAACGATCTAGTAAGGTAAACTAAAACAGCATGTAACTCCCCAACCACACAACTTCCCACTGTACTGTAACCCCACCACCGACCGCACTGCACCTCACCTGTCCTGCACTCTTCACTTGTGTCCTGGTACATGGATGGAGTCTCCCTGGCCCTCTCCCTTTCTCCCTCCTTTTCCTTCCTCCGCAGTGGTATCGGCAGTTTCTTTCTTTCTTTATCAGTTCTTTAGTGCTCATCATCACAAGCTTATTTTCCACAAGCTGCAATATACCACCCGCTATTTACGTGCATCACCTGAAGGGATGTAAACTATTATTATTATTATTTGGAATGCGAGTGATTAAACCTAAAGGTGAACTTCATTTACATGTGTTAAGGCAAGTCATAAGTCATATGAATATACACCAAGGGTGGAAGTAATGCACTACAATTACTGCCATTGTTATACGTGATATTTCACCTTTTGGATTATGTTTACATATTGAGTCTTTCAGTTTTACAATCTGGCTAACACTGGAGCCATTTACAGGGAAGTAACTGTACTTTTTTCCAGACGTTCAAACTAATCTATATTGAACTTTGTCCTTTTAAGCTTTTAAATTATGCAGTGATATATACGTGCGTCTTCCACCTTTGATCTGCACAGTGTATTGCAGCTGCTGTGTGAGAAAATAAAGCAATTGATTTGTTTTTCAGGGTTTTAAAGGAGTCCTGTACAGCAAATCAACCGTGGATAAGAACGTGTGTTGATTGTTGACTGATTATAGGACACTCTTACACCCCTTTGCATCAAGTGAACATTTTTTATGTTCACATTACTCATCTTACCATGCATAAGAGACTGCTACCTTTTGTTTAATTTTTTTTGTGATTCTCGTTGCTGGTCGAAGTTTTGCTTTTTAAAAAATTTGGCTCTTGCATGAAACACCTTATTTTTTCAGGCAAATACCGTAGTACAGTATTGGGTACGCTATGTGTCACTTCTATTAAGGTATTTTGTTATCTTTTACTGTTTTGGTCAAACATTTTCACTGCGAAAGGAACGGGCCGAATCTGGAAACTCAGTTTCACTTTTAGTCAATCTCCTAAACCTCAGCTGCAGGCACTGAATGCTTTCTTAACTAAAAGTGAAAAGTTTGATATCCTACCAAGAGAGACAAATGCACATTTGAAGTGTGTTGGTCAGAGCTGGGCAGACGTCCTGCTGTATCGTGCTTCCCCAAATCGAGCCTTTGAAGCCTCCAAACTGGGCCACCCAGCCTGTGACTCGGGAATTAGCTCAAACACTAACTAACTAGCTAAACTGCGCTACCCCACCTAAAAAGGCATTGCTCCTTAGTGCCTCCCTGCCTCCGTGCTCCACTGCATACAAGTACACAGTTATTTTTACACAACCACTTCTTTTTAATGAAGCATCTATGAGTGTTGAACCCACAGCAGAAGATGCGATTCAAGAAGTAGTTTGAGATAATGATTATGAGTCAGATGCATATTAAATCCAGGTCTCTCTAACTTTACCACTAGGCAAAGTGCTTATTTTGGTACTTCAAACGTTTTTTATTCTTCCAAAGGGCTAAAGAAAGTTGTGTGCAAGGCTGTATTAGTTCTTAAACTGAATGTTAGTATCTCTTATAAGACTTTCAGCCTCCAAACATCTCTGCGCACGATCTCTCTCCTGCTGTGCTCTGGCAGAGGGATGTGGATTCCCAATCCAAATAGCCCAGGGTTTTCTGTAATAAGAAATATGTAGCAACAAAACAAGGAAACAATTAGGATCGTGCTCAAGTAGGACATAACGGTGACCTCTCGTCATTAGCATACAGTGTGTTAGCAGCAAGTGAACAGGAGAAATGAAAGATGTGGGAGTTGCCGTATGGGAGGTTGGCTGTATTGCAGGGAGCCATTCGCATTGTTTAATGTCTGGAGAATGGAAATTAAGAGGCTTCGTCTCCAGATCAAAGGCCTACGCTTGCGAGGCAGGGTTTGTTCAGAGTTTAATGAAATTCACCCGCAAAACAAAAGCTATGCTAATAAATTCTCCCTAACGAGGAAGGAGGAGAGGGAAAGGCAGAAAGAGAGAGAGAGAGAGAGAGAGAGAGAGAGGGGTGTATTTGTTTGACAAATAAATACCCTGCTCTTTGTTTTAGTGAAGGATACTGACATGATTCAAAGAGAGGTTAAATAGGCCTGTAAGTGCTGAGAAAACTGTTGGAAAACAACAGACTTAAAATATGGAAAATCATCAATCTGAATTTGCAGCCCTGTCAACCTACAGTACAGCCAGATTGAATAAGAAATTTACATATATTGGAACAGCGTCTCAGTGGTCTGCCTGTTTCTGGATAAGACAGTCTACAAATCACTCGCCTATTTATTCTTTATTATATTAAGAATTTTTACATAAAAGGACAAACCGATGCAATGACATACCATATACAATATTGTGCAGACCATAAGCTGTTTTGTCTGCAGTAGACTCCCAGTAAATACTGAGAGGTCACAATACATATTATACGAGTTTCTCAGCATTCCCAAAGAATTGTTCAGGATTTTAGACTCGATGGTGGCATACTATGTTTTGTAATTTGTAGTGAAGCTCTGTCTGTCAGGTGATCTTGCACGTCAGTCAGGGGTGAATTGTGTTGAATTATCTCATTTAGCCTTTTCTTGTGTGCTTTGCCTGCTCCTCTCTGTGTTGTCTTATGTGTTTGGAATTGTTTATTTTCCTGTTGACTAAGTGTACACAAGCCATAATTCTATCTTGGGTGTTAATTAATGCATATGTGTTTTTCGTTTCGTGAGTGTTTGTGTACATGCTTGTTTGTGCACACATGTTTGTGTAAACGTTTCTTTGTGCGTGCGCGTGTGTGTGTGTGTGTGTGTGTGCGCCTGCTGCAGTATCAGAGTATGCGTCTGTCAGATGTGCACAGAAAGTCCCAGCTGTGGCGAGGTATAGTCAGCATCAGTCTGATAGAAGGTCGCAGCCTCCAGCCCATGGATGCCAACGGCCTCAGCGACCCTTACATCAAATTCAGGATGGGGCACCAGAAGTACAAGAGCAAGGTAAACGCACACTAGCTATGTGTGCCCCTGTGATCAAAGTAAGATTTTTGTGGTTAGATTTGTATTCATTTCCATATTCCGCTACTGAGAAAGGCCTCTTTAGTTATATTCATATTAACTAATTAAGTAAAGCTTATGTGAACATTGCTCAATAGGAAAAAAAACCAGCTGAGCTACTACAATAGACGTACAAGCACATATGAGCAAACAATGTACTTCCTTCTGTTGTTTACTCAGACAATTCCCAAAACGCTGAACCCCCAGTGGAGAGAGCAGTTTGACTTCCACCTGTATGATGAACAGGGAGGCTATGTGGACATTACGGTCTGGGACAAAGACGCTGGCAAGAAGGATGACTTCATGGGAAGGTACAGTGGTCTCCATCAGTCTTTCTGGACATGTAGCTATCTCAGTCTTTTGTCAGGATTTACAGGTAGAACAAAATCATGCATATCTTTTGACTTTTAGGACCTATTGTGACAGGGTAGGTCTTACAGAAAAAGGTTGTACACTAACGGTATGTCCAATCATTGGGCATGGAGGCACTCGAAGAAGCCTTTGCGTTGAATTCTTTGACCCAAGGGCAGTAATTACTATTGCCTGCCTTGATATTAACTGGAGATATATTAAGGGCATGCCAGGAAAATCAATTCAGTCAAGGGAAGATGTTCTCAAGTGCCTACTTAAATATATTAATTGTGTCAGCTTTGGCCAAGTTGACTTCAGTTGCTTATATCCTATACACGTGACGCTTGCTGTACTGTTACTAGGCTGTAGCTGTTGCTATACTCCAGCGCAAAATGCAATTTCTGAAGCCTTTTTGATGAGATGATGGCTAGTAGATACTTTATTTCTAAAGGGAAATTGTACACCTTTTTCTAAGAGTGTTCTTTGTCAACTTTACAGATGTTCTGTGATGATGAGTAATTTACAGAAATTTTTCCTGCAAACTTCAGCCCCCAAAATGCATTTTGCACCTGCATTTATTTCAGTTTAGTCTTTATTGTCCTCTGCAGCTTTGCTTAGTTCTTCTTTTACTATAAGCCTGTGTTCTAGCATAGTCAGCTTCCACACAAAATGTACAATACTCCTTGCTCTGTAATTCTATTTATTTTGTTTTTGGCGTGTGTGTGTGTGCACTTTAGGTGTACCATCGACCTGACACATCTCAGTAAAGAACACACACACAAGCTGGACCTGCCACTGGAGGAAGGTGAAGGTGTGCTGGTGCTGCTGGTTACACTCACTGCTTCCGCCGCCGTTTCCATCTCTGACCTGTCAGTCAACATGCTGGACGACCCGCAGGAGAGACACCAGATCATGCAGAGATATGTGAGTTAGTTAGTGAGTGGCTTTGTGTTACGAGTTTAGGATAATATTATGTTGTATGTGAATACTTTGAGAGGAAAGTACACAATGTGTGAGAACTATGACGACACAATAACCGGTTTTCCAAAGTTCCCGTAACCCTTCATGGAGTGGTATGAAAGAACTATGTCCATATACTTCATATTTTTCTTCAAGCAAAGCATTTGTATTACTGATTGACCGTATACCTAATACTGTGGCTTTTTCCTTTTAATTGACGGCTATGTGACGCATGTCGTCATGTCCAAGCTGCGAGGACAAAGAAAAGTATTGTTTCTTTTGTGTCATGAGTCAGACTGACGTGTCAAACAACAACTCCCTCACACATTTACCACCAGACTTTTGATTGTTATAAAGTCACAATTGATTCACATTTTATGAAGAATCTCACTTATTCATCAAGAAGAGTCTCTTTTTTTTTTTCACAAGCTAATGTGCTGAGATTTGAAACCAAAATCCACAACGCTTTAAGCTGTGGTCTGAAGTAGGAAGAAGTGGAGAAGATGGAGATGGTGAGATTCACAAAGAGAAAGACAGAAAGGAAGAATCACAGGGGTTTGGACTAACTGTTTAAAAAACGATGGAGGCTCAAGTCGTGGTTTCTGTTGCTATGATTCACGCCACCAGTATTGTGCGGTATTTGCGTCAATGTCCTGCAGTGAGTTGTGCATTTATGAATAATGCATTTGGGCTCATTTATGTGTTTGTAAAATATCATAGCTTGTTAGCCAGTTAGAGAGAGAGAGAGAGAGAGAGAGAGAAAGAGAGAGAGAGAGAGAGAGAGGGGCAGAGAGGCCCCATCTGCCCCAGTGGCCCTCCACTCAACACAATGGTTTCAGCGTATGTCTTTGTCTTAGCCTAGTTAACCCCTCACACCCTGTCATCTTCGCTCCTTGCTACAAAGAGATGCTCACAAACACTTTCAATAGGTCTAATTCACTGACAGCCTTGACATGGGACATTTATCTGCACATCAACAGAATCAGCAGTTATCACTCAATGCTGCAGCCGTAACTTTTAAAAAATGTAAGATATTTGTTCATTTAATGTTTTTAGGTTCATTTAGGACTTAATAACAGACACATTTACAAGATGTGTGTACAATCATTATTACATGTCACCGTCTAGGAGAGTTGTTGGAGCACATTTTCTCATGAGTACTACTTAGTTGCGTGTGCAGGTGCACTACGCCCATGTGTTCACATACTGCACAGGAGAGTAAGTAGCCGTCTGTGTATGTGGGATAATAGAATGTGTTCTGATTTCAGTTAGCGGTACGTCCCAGCTGCTGTGTGTTTGCATCTTTCGGTGTGCGCATAGGCACCAGCGGCGAGGCTCCACAGGCCGAACACGGGTGCCACGACCTACATAACCGCGGCGGTGCCTTATTGGCTAGCCACGGGAGGTTGACCACTCTGCTCCGCGCTGCAGCAACCATCCAATATCAGAGGGGGGAGCTCTAGGACTGAGTCATACACACGCTGTGCCTTTCCTCACAGACACAAAATGAGGGCGGGGAGCGCGAGTGTATGTGTGTGTGTTTGTGTGAGTGTGTGTAATAGGGGGCGAGAGGTAAAGGATGAGGGTTGCACCGGGAAGGGAAGGCGTGTAAAATGAAAAGAAAAAGCTATTTCACCTTTCTCACAACTCGTGCAGACCCCGGTTTTCTGCTCGGCTGAAGGCGAGACATTTTCCTTCCTGCGCCTACCTCTTTCCTGCCTCCTTCTCTCTCCGGCACTTCCCATCTCTGGCCCGCTTTCCCGGCAGCCTCGACTCTTTGTCTGTTGCCACTGTGGCCCTCCCGTTAGATGAAGGGATGGAGAGATAGAGGGTGG
>CALSBV010010907.1:3945808-3958188 GCA_943590825.1 Bovichtus diacanthus | reverse complement strand
TTACTCCTGTTGAACACTAACACACTAACTAGTCAGCCATTAGTTTGCCCTCGTCTCTCACTCTGTTACCTCCCACATGCCCTCTCTCCGACTCCTTTTCCCCCTGCGTCTTTCTTTTTGGCTGCTACCCAATAATCACAACAAGCAACTGTATCTTCAGAGAAATCGTGCCTTAAAATTGAAAGTTGTCCCTCTCCTGCTCTCTCTCTCTCTCTCTCTCTCTCTCTCTCTCTCTCTCTCTCTCTCCCGCTCGACTGTGTGTCTGTCTGTCTGTATGTCTCTCTTTTCTCTCTCTTTCACATACTCTTCCCCCCTCTCTTTCTTTCACACACTCTCCCCTCTCATCTCCTTTAGAGAGCTTTTGGACAATGATATCGCTGGAAACAGGCAGAGTCTGACAGAGTTGGTAATAATGAATTAAGTCTGTAGCCTGGCCCTGACTCTGAAATTTAAATTATAATTACTCCTGTGGGGATGGAAGGGGTTATTGCCAGAGAGAGGGAAATAAATTGAAGTGAAGTGCATTTCCACTTTGCTTTTAAGACACGCCGACATGCTACTCAATTTGGCCTCAGTGTAGGTTTTTTATGCATGTGTTTGTACCTGAGTATTTGGGTCTGAACAAAAGCATGAGTCGGTCAGTGTGTGTGCATGCCTCATGGCCCAGCCGTGGATCTCCACAGGTTTCCCTTTATTCCTCAGATTTACAGACTTTTTTTTTACACCGTGATCATTCTTTATCCTGGTTATTAAAACCTTGTACATACAGCATTTTACCTTCTCATTTCAGACAATCCCAGTGTGCGTGTGTGTGTGTGTGTACACTTGGTTTGCTTATCTATCGTGAGTGTCTCCCCCCCTCATTTGTTTAGAAGTTGTGTAAACTGGACTGTGTGTGTGTGGAGGTCAGTGTGTGTTTGCTTCATAACTATGATATCACTGCCAGTCACGCTTCAGTGGATGTGTCCACTCACCACAATATCTCTATCATATTGTCGGCCTAATACTCTCTGTCTGTCTTTCTATAAAGCAAACAGTTTCTCGCACATTATTCCTTGATATTCCTATTTTGTTATATACTGTATTTCACATACATTGGTTTTTGATTGTTGTGAGATTTTCTTTATTATTTTTTATTGCATATATTTGACTTGTGTCTTACTGCTTCTGCTGATACTAATGCTGCTATTCACACACTCTCTTAACACCTCTTTTTTTTTTCTTACACACAACACGACAGAAAGGAATTCATGGAGGGACTAAAAAAAGTAACAGACTGACAGTGTGTATAATGCTAAAATCAATTGTGTTTTAATACTTCCTGTGATGATGTTGTACTTGCATTAACATGTTAAAGTGTTGAACTTTCCTGTTCTACTTTTATCTGTGTACTGTATTTATTCACTGTCACAGCTTACAATACATTTCTGCACGTCTCCTCTTCTTTACCGAAATCTGTGAAATTAAATTTTCATCTGAAAGGTACAAAGTTAAGAAACATTTCAAACAGGCAAGCACAGCTATTGAGTGAAATTAAATCTGGCCATTTGTCCCCTCTTAGACTATAAATGCCAGCTCTACATTTTCAAATAAGGACTGTTAAAGGACATATTCTACCCTTTCCTCTCTTAATGAAATGTCAGGCTATTGACCTGCCATTCTCTTCAATGCTAATTTGCCGTCCTCTTTGACCTTTCACCCCTGTTCCTGTGATGTTTCAGAGCCTGTGGAGGTCATTCAACAACCTGAAAGATGTCGGTGTGGTGCAGGTAAAGGTCATCAGGGCTGAGGGACTGATGGCAGCAGATGTCACAGGTAAGAGAATAACCTTACAGTAAATCCAGACTATAACCTCTTCAGTTCTCGTATACATTGTTTAAAGTTAGTCTATTCATCTTTCACTCTTTTATTAATGCTCATATATTTATATCGATACAATAATGTGACAAATAGGACTCCCGTTTACTGCTGTTTTGCAATTTCTGTTGATACTTTATTATCAGAGTGAGCCTTACAGAGCATCTGATAATAATAATAATAGTAATATTGCTGTATGTATGTATTGCTTTAAATACCTTTTTTCTTGATTTTTGCTTTTAAACATTGAACAATTTCTGTGGCACGTTTTCCCCCACTAGCAATCTGCCATAAATCTAGCCAAAGATAGTCAGCGTGTAATTTTGCTTTAAGGGATGATCCTGTGTGAGAATCCTCAGAGAGAGTTAAAGTCTGCTTTTGCAGGACGCTAAATTTGTCTCTGCATTTTTTTTTTAGAAAAGATGCAGGCTCCTCATTTGAATAATAGAGAAAAAGTACATATTTGAACCAACAAATCTCTCTCCCTCCTCTTCCCTCCTCCCGCTCTTTCTCTGCTTGCTCTCTCTGAATCCTCCATTCTCCATTAATTCTTACTTTTAATTAGGTCTACAGTGGACAGGCCTAGTTCTTCACTCTAGTATCTAGTATAGTATTATCTTGTGTGTGTGTGTGTGTGTGTGTGTGTGTGTGTGTGTGTGTGTGTGTGTGTGTGTGTGTGTGTGTGTGTGTGTGTGTGTGTGTGTGTGTGTGTGTGTGTGCAAAGAGATGGAGAGCGAACCTAGAGTTTTTTTTTTTTTGTTTTTTTTCTCCATTTGAAACGTTCCCATTAGCCAATACAGAGTGGAGTTGGTTGATTTGGGTTATTGCGTGGAGCGACCGGAGCAGCCGGAGTGCAGGGCTAATGGTTCTTTGGCTCTTGTATTTTACTCGGAGCAGAAATTTGCTCCGTGACCTCTTTGTAGAGCTCATCATTCAGTCTGAGCTTCATGGATCCTTCCAAAAAAAAAAAACAAAAGAGTAAAACTGGAAATATAATGTCTAGTGGCTGTTTGTTTGCCTTTCACTTAGTCTCTGCCGGTTTGACGTAGAGAACAGGTTTGATTTCAGAGCAGCCTCTACAGCCCGTGGTGATTTTGAAATTAGTGTTACAGGCTTACTACACAGTTAAAGTGCAGCATGTCTTGTGGTGCCAAGCAGGGCTAATATTTTACATTCAAAGACTGAACATTTGCAAAAAAAAAGTGTTGAATTCAGATTTGAAAACCCACAACAAATGTGAACATTTGAATTGAAAGGAAAAACATTTTTTTTTCAACATTTAAACATGTGCCTGCCATGTGTGTTTCACATGGAAAACTTGGATTTCACATGGTAAAAAATAGAAAAGATGTTTAGACATGTGACTCTTTATATTCACAAAAAGCAAAACAAAACATGGGCTTTGGTTTCACATGTGGGTTTTCACAGATTACTTGAGCTCAAATTCAGACAGTCCAATGTGTAACCTTATTTGAATTTATACATTCTGGCAAGCAAGGAAAAAAGAAAAAAAAAAACGTTCTTTTGTTCCCGAGAAAACATTTTCTCTCAGCCAGTCTAACCCTACAAACATAGATACAGTCCAACTACAGGCGAAAGGGTTGTTTCTAGATGGCTTGTTCCTGTTTTGAGTCTGACGCTGTGTGTGTGCATGCGTGTGTGTGTGTCACTGGCAGCAACAATAGCTCTGTAAGAGCCACATAAGAGCCCTCACCACATGAACACCCTATTTTAACAGCCCAGACCAAGAGAGGGTCAGGAGCAAGGTGAGAGAGAAACAGACGGACAGACAAACAGACAGGCAGAGAGAGAGGAGGTCAGTGAGAGAGAAAGAGTTCACCATCTCTCTCCCATTCACGCTGCCTGTCTCCTCACCCGTCTTTTCCCCTCCTCCTCTCCCCCTCTCTCTCTCTCTCTCTCTCTCTCTCGCGCCATCTCTCTCTCTAATTGAAGTGTTTTTGTGGAGTAGCTCCTCTCCAGCTCGAGTAGGATAACTGAAAATAGTCTCTAAAACCAACAATCCCTTTTGTCTGCCAGCTCTTGTCCCTCTGAGTGGATGCTATACTGTTAGAACATTTCAATAGTTACACACACATGGACACACGCACGCACGCACTTCCAGCAGCAACGCCATAGCACGTGTAGACTTCGTTCTTTTTTCACTCAATATCAGAGCAAAAATCTTTCGGCAAAGGTAGGAATACTGTAGATAATCCTGTACGTATAGCCTATTATACGTGTCATACGTGATGAAAAAAAAGGGAAATAAATGGAACAAAATTGCGATTGATTCACATTTTAAAGTCTGAATGATAATTAATTGTGATTACACAGCTACATGAGAGCGTGCGCTTTCTCTCCAACCTCAAACTCCTTGCTAACTCTAAGCTTCCTGCGAGGCAATTACAGCGTGCTCCCTCGTCTCCGTACTGTATTCATCCTCCTCACTTATCTTAGGGCACTCTGAAATGAGTTTGAGCCCGCTCCTTGCTGCGAAAGCTCTGCCAGCGGCACAGAGACGGGACCCAGAGGGGGGAGGAGCTTTGCTCGGACATTACCTGGATGATCTCTGAGTGGCGCTCAAACCTGAGCGTGTAATTGGTTAAGACAGCTGCCTCTGGTGCTGGCGGCCAATAAGGTGAAAGTTCATCACCAATGACAACTGGCTCTCTGCGGCAACGCAGCCTGCCATGTCATTAAAAACAGAATATTAGAGAGAAAATGGGGGAGGGACAGGGTTCTGCAGAAATAATTTCCATCTCTTAATTTGGATGATTGCATTTAAATTTAATCAGACTTGATTAGTGGGGACAACATTATAATCGTTTATGCTATGGAAGCTCCGGGACGATTAAGGAGGATTTCAAATATTCACTACTGTAAAAAATATTCTGCTGCCAAAATATATTCTTTTTACTTGTTTAACAATTTCAAAATGCATTTTTGTGCGTATTCGTGACGGGTCCAAGGTACAGTATAGAGTTCATGGCAATGCAAGCAATTTCTGCTTATGGCTAACAAAGTATGTACACAGAGATGCATGGAGAAGTAGGCTCTTGAGTCCATTGTCTTTTTGTCAATTTTAATATATCTTGTTTTCTATCGTAGGAGTCATAGCTGTCAATATACACTTCAAACACTCTACATCAATAGAGCACCACAAACAGATATGAAAGGCAACACCTACGGCTCAGCATTGATCACGGTGACATTTACTTTGCACACCCACTAAATGTCCTGCCCTTGTCACAACATTTGAAGAAAATCACACTAATCAATGACACACACACGGACACACACACACACGGACGCACGGACAGGCACAAGCACGTACAGAAATGTGGCAGGGGGCTTTGAACTCAATTCCAACTTTATTGAGTCTTATTATGCAACATTGCTGCTTTCTTATGTTTCAATAGTCTCACTATTTTCCACGGGAATTCGTGTGGGACATATTTTTTTTTAACTTCCTGACCCAGTCTTTTCAAGTGATAAGCTTGAACAAACAGCGCAACGGCTCCCAACTGTTTTAATAAAAAATAATGATCAAAGCCAGAATTAAGAGTTTTGTTGTTTTTAGTTCATTTTGAGGCAGTCGAAGGGAGGTGGGCTGGCAGGCATGGGGAGCTGGTCTCTCTCCTTTTTGTGTACAAAGAAATTGAAATGTGAGACGTTAGTAAACAAATGGAGAATATATAGAACATTACTAGTTTTGATTATTATAGTACTGTACGCTATTCTCAGGAGGAGGAAATAACTCTGTGATTATGTTTATTTCTCCTCTCGGTCTCTCACTCTCTCTCTACACAGTTACATAACTGTAGTAAATTCTGAATTGAAAGTTTTGTTGGAATGAATTAGCATTAATGAATATGATTTATAGTGAACTATATATCATATCAATGTTTTATAACATCTGAGGGGTCTTTAAAGTTCTCACGTAGAGTATTAAAGTTTTATCTTTTGGCAGCGACAGGCCACTCAAATGATTTCATATGTGAACCTTGAGTTTTTAAAATAATTTATTCTGGAGGATAAATCTACATTTGGATATACGATGATTTGTTATTATTACTGTAAAATGTCACTTGTGGTATATTGATGAGACCAGTGTTGCTGCCAGTTTATGAAACTATGTGCAGCAGTGATTTCCCTGTAACAAACACGAGTGTTAAATTTCTATTTTAATATCCAAAATCCTTTTCACTGTTTTTATTCATATTATTATTTTACATCACTGTCAATATAACGAAGAAAAAAAGGATGAAGAAGAAATGTTTTCTCTCTCTCTTTCGTCATTTCATCCTCATGTTATTCTTGCTTTCAAAAATTTTTTTCACCGCGTCGTTGCCGCTGGCTTGGAATCGCTAATCGGGGACCAGCTATGTTTCTCACACCCCTGCTCGGCGTTCTTTATCTTCTACTTTGAACTTCTCTGGCCTTCAGAGCCACATCGGCGCCTGTGTTCCATCCATTCTCAAAGTCTTCTCTCTCTTTTTCACCCCCCTTCCCCCCCCCCCCCTGTGACTGCCCAGGGCGTAGTTGTCCTGGAGCTTATCTTCTAGTTGTCCATGTTCCCAGGGTGTTGATAGAAATGACTCGCAGCTGTTCCACCGATAGACTGTTTTATAATATATTTGGCATCAGAGCTGAAAAAATGAAAGAATCATATTATTACAGTTCTGATAAGTCCAGGGTATTGGAGCTGTCACGTGATAGGAGAGGAGGATGCTCTATATTATCTGTCTTAATAAAATGAGGGATTGGAGATAGACAAAAGCTGTTGGACTTACTTAGGATTCTCGCTTTCATTGAAACCTCACGCTAACAAAAGTTTAGCGTCTTCTGTATTTATGTATCTCGTTTCACTAAGAAGGTCATTCTTTGTTTCCCCCCCCCCCCCCCTCTGCTCGGCAGGTAAGAGTGACCCATTCTGTGTGGTAGAGCTGAGTAACGATCGGCTGCAGACGCACACTGTCTACAAAAACCTCAACCCAGAGTGGAACAAGGTCTTCACTTTGTGAGTGGCTTTCACAACACCCACACGTCACACACAGTTTGTACTCACAGCAGTTATGAAATTAAAATAAATAACTGACGTGTGTTTGAATTAAAGACTGGCAAAGTCGGAGTAAAAAAAAAAAAATAATTCTAGTCCGATCTGAGCGTTGAAAAAAAATATTGATCACGTTTTACAATTAGTTCACAATCATTGTTAGTACACCTGCTTATTTAATAGTTTTTTTAAATATGTGTTTTATGCTTACAGTAAATCCGGGAAGACTTTACTATAAGAGAAAAAGACTTCACATTTTTCTGTAATTCCAAAAAATATATATATTTCAAATATATAGTTAAAATAAGGCTATAGTTAAATGTTAATGGAGATCTAACTCTGCATCATTTCTTACATATATATATGATACAACATTATTGCAGAGTACACACTTGTGAATTCCCAGTGATGGGGCAGGTTCATTTACTCATTTTCTCTTACAGCCTCCTTTCTATACATAACATCAGCTATCTTCTTACTAGCCTAGTTTTCAAAAGATAACACATCTGAGCTTCACACTTTAGTTCTTAGCTATTGCAGTAATGTAGTGAAATATAACATGAAGCATGTTAATGGTGATTTTTTTTAACATTTATTTAAATGTAATACAAGCTATTCAGATATAAGGCATTTGTTTTGCCTCATATAGCGTTTCAGAATTTACATTGTTTTCTGTGAGTCCTAAACATTTAGGGAATCTTTTGCAAGACATGATGGCTTTCACACTGTTTCAGTTTGTAACCTGTATTTCAGTACATATTTCATTAATGTTGTCTTTCTGTGTGGTCCAGTAACGTGAAGGACATCCACTCGGTACTTGAGGTCACTGTTTACGACGAGGACCGAGACAGAAGTGCAGACTTCCTGGGGAAAGTGGCTATTCCTTTACTAAATGTGAGTCAAAGACAGATTTCTGTGTGCGTTTCTTTTTCTTTTCCTTTGGGGATAATAGAGAGAACATAGAGCAACGGAAAGAATGAAAACACACAGTGGAAGATATAAAAAGCAGAGGTTATTTTTGCAACTCCACAGATGAGACTGTTATTATTTCACAAAGAGAAAGAGTTGACAGGAAGAAGAAAAAATGGAAGAGAGGCTAAGAAAAAAAAGAAAAGAGTGATAGGTGAGAAGAAAGAAAGTGAGGGGATGAGAGATGATATGAAAATGACACTGATGGAGGGATGGAACGATGCGATTTATAGAAAAAAAAAAAAGACAGAAGAGTGTCTCTTATACTTGAAAAAAAAATATAGATAACCTGTGAAAGTACTGTGTGTCTAATATATCCATGCTCTGCTGTACAGTATGATTCCCCAGGATAGTTAATTTCTGTTTGACAGAGCCGAGCTGCAGTGGGTAATGAACAGGTACTTGTCAGAGTTGCCACAGTTGTTTTGGGTTCCCTGTCAGCGCCAGCAGCTGGGGTTCAAAGGTGGCCCGGGGAGCCGATTCAGCCGGGTATTGCCAGACAGACGCCTGTCATGTCCCTCTCCCACAGATCCAAAATGGAGAACGCAAAGCCTACGCCTTGAAAAGCAAGGAGCTGACAGGGCCAACAAAAGGGGTCATCTTTCTCGAAATAGATGTGATTTTTAATGCTGTAAGTCTTTCTTTAGCTTTTTTGATTCTCCTCCCTGATTTTTTATTTATTTATTGCCCACCACCCCCATTATCCTCCCTCTCCATCCCTCTCTTGTTCTCTCCAGCATCCCCCCCCCCCTCTACGCTGCTGTTTTTATTCTGTTTGTCCCCCCCCCTCCCTTGCTTCCCACTCATCCCTTGTCCCTCGTCCTCGTTTTGGCTTTAATTATCGAAGACTCCCTCTCAACAGCCTTTGTTCGCCCATTCACCATCGCACTGTGTGTCCTATAGCGGCCATCTTACAGCTTTCTTTCCCGCTCTCTATAGCCTCTGACATGGGGCACGCTCTACGCATGTGCTGCCGCTATCATCACACAATGTATTGGAAAAACCTTCAAAATAACAAATAATTAACAACACAACGTGACATAATTCCTCGTTAATTCATTGTCATCTGCATTATTTAAAATGACTGTCATTTGACTCTCACCATTTGCCGTTTACGAGGCTTGTGTGTTTTCACTCCGTCCTCCAGGTGAAAGCTGGTCTCAGGACGTTGATTCCCATTGAGCAGAAGTATATCGAGGAGGAGCCCAAAGTGTCCAAACAGGTACATCAGCAGCCGACACTTGTCTTCTACCACTCCCGCCTCATTTTTTATCTGTGTCCACCACTGTTACCCCTATTCTGCTTAACTGTCTGAAGCAAAACCAACATGCCTGGAGAGTGGCATCTTGTAAACCTCAACAACTGTGTGGGCAAGATACAACAGGATGATTGAAGGAAAAACAGCATTTTGTTTCTTTTTCTTCTTCCCGGCTCTCTCCCTTCTCACCCACCCCCCCCACCCCCCCCACCCTCACATCCACTCTGAGTGGTGAATAGAAATGTCAAGCTGTCAGCTCTGGGGTGCATAAGTAGATTGGCCATCCTTATAGTTGGCCCTCTTTGCCACTGCTGCTTTGCACTTCATTGTCACGCCGCTCAGTGTGGCGGCACCACAAAGGGCTGAATAGTAGGGGCTGGCCCACATCAGACATGTCATATGAGTGACCGTTTGGGCTCAGCAGTCAATGCTGCGCCATGCACAGCCGAGCACGGCTCAGCACAGCACAACACGCGCACATCTCCCATACCACGCTTTTGTCAGCGCTCCATCTATTCCCTTCTTTCCTCGCTCTTTCTGCACTTCTCTGTTGCTCTCTGTCTCGGCCTGCTCTATGCTTTTCTCCCAAGTGCGGAATCTTTTTCTCATCTCCATTTCACCTCTGACTCACAGAGATGACCCATGTCAGCGTCTCGCAATGATGATGTCACTGGCTGCTTTAGAGGGATTTCCCCGTGAGGGCTCTTTTGTGCGGTAGCAGCTCCCCTGCTGTTGCTTGCTGTTTAGTGTGCAGACACACACACACACACAGTAAAGAAAAAAAAAACAAAACGCATAAGCTGCCTGCCAAACATAACCATTTAATTGTAATTATGACATTTGACTTAATATATGAATTTACCACTTTTCTAAGTGTTTTTAAGGAATAACTCAAGGCACTCTTTGAAATAATTCATGGAAAATGAAATATTCTTATCAAGCCAGTTATGGCAATAATGAGCCCAGAAGAGTACAGCATGTACATCATGTGCATGCGCTGAGGAACGTGGAAATGGATGATTCACAGTCTCGCTTTCCTCAGGGTGTGTGTGTCCCCAGCAGGACACCATACAGTCATCCTCAGTTTGGCAACAAAAAAGCTTCACATAATTATACATAGAGAAGGAGGAATCCTCCTCTCATCTAGCATCAAAGCAGCCAAGCCACCCCTAACCTCATGCAAATCCACCCGGAAACACGCATACATACAGACAATGGAGCACTGTAGTGCTACAAACCAACACTGTATACCACCCAAAGTATAGACAAATTCAAACGCACACACACACACGCAATTTTCCAAAGAGTAAAATAATGGCCTAGAATTTTTTTGAAACAGAGATCTGCAGAGACACTTTGTCCTTTGGGAGCACTTTCTCCTAATGGTGACCTGATTGGGTGGTTGGCATTCTGCGCTGCTGTTATGCTATTCCCTGAATGGTTGGCAACCCATGGGGAGGACAGCAGTTAGCTAGTTCTCTCTCATACCTGGCCAAAATGCACGGAGAACCCTCAGGGAAGAGAATCCAGGGATTGCTGGAAATTGTTATTATCGTACTTCACTTTATCTCTGGGAGAGTAGACTTAAAGAAACTTTTCTAAGTCAGCTTGTCGACACTTAAAGCGGCTGTTTGTCCTGTATACTGATCCACATCCATATATAACTATCCAAAAGATGGAAAACATACTAATGTCCTCATGGTGTCCTCAGTGCTGTAATGTTGTACAGTAATATGGAAGCCATAGTGAGGTCAAAGCTGCAAATCTCAAGTAGTAAAACTTAATGCTCCAGTTAACTTTCCAAAGTGAATGAGACACAATGGGGTTTGAACTTAACATTTTAAGACTCACTCTCGTCTTGACGAAGGTGCTAATTACATATCTACTTATTAAATTATGTCAAATTCACACAATTGCCTAACATAAAATAGGGAAAATGTGCCTCTTTAGCAGTAAGTCTTTACAAATGTCTAAATCAGGGATGGGATTTAATAGCTGCGCTAATGTTTGTGCTTAATATATATTTTACTTCGCTATACATGTGCAGCTTATGTGGAAAAGTCGCAAAACCTCGATGTGTTTTAGTGCGCGTTTCCAATTATACTCGGCTATCTGTCACACAAAGTCTCATCAAATATCCAAATGTTTGCAGTAAAGCATGTTACGAGGTCTGTTTTTAGTGGATGCCCATATGCTTACTTACTATATCTACCACCTTTACGACGGAGCGATACATCACGTATATAACACCATCCTGTTTTCTGACCGTAAGCGTTCATTTGTTTTAATCGTTCACTTGTTTTCTTTTTGTCTCCTTTTTAGTTGCTGTTGCACAACTTCAACAGAGTTCGACGCTGCATCATGTTCCTGATCAACACGGGCTGCTACATCAACAGCTGCTTCGAATGGGACTCTCCACAGAGGAGCATCTGTGCTTTTGTAGTACGTAGAGCCGCACTTACGTATACACGCACAGTACCATAAATGATGGCATATCGCATATACATCTTCACAGAAACTGAAAGAGAACCCCATTTTGGTCATTTCTATGTACAATTACTCTTTTGTCATAAAGATGATTATGCTGTTTTATTATTAATTTAGTGTAATAAGAATTTAATGTAGAAGAAAGAATCTCAGAAATATACCTAAATGTAGTTGGGCCTACTATTTTATTCAGGAAAAAACACTTTGTGTGATAAATGACTCACATTGATGGATCAGTACTATTCTAAATAGACTGACAATAGTCAGATATTTTTTTTACCACTTACGCTTTTCGTGCCAGTTAACATCTGCACACACGCAGCGGGAGAGCAACATGTTCACAGAGGCTGTAGGACCATTTCTGCTAACAAAGTACGGATCCTTCACTGGTAATTGCACACTCTAACACAGGGGTTGTTGACGTCTCAAGCACAGTTGAGTATATTCCCACACTGTAACCCCCACTACAGACTGTTACTCACGCACTCAAATATCTTGATATGATAGACTTGATTAAATCCCATTACTGGCTTTGTATTACATGTAAAACAACTCACGGTATACATATGGCAAGTGTCTGTTTTGGGACTCAGCTGCTCTAAATGAATGGAGAGTCGGCGTTGCAACTTAAACACTATTTTAAATGAGAACCCTCGCAAATTGAAATACTTAGAAAATGCTGCTGTAATCTATTGAAGTGTGACAAGCTGTTGCTGCAGACAGTGGAAATGGTAGCTTCTTTCTCTCTTCCCC
>CALSBV010010907.1:3898161-3945125 GCA_943590825.1 Bovichtus diacanthus | reverse complement strand
GCGACACATGTCTGGCTGGCAGTTTGATACACATACGCGCGCGCACAGTGCAGAGACGCCATAGCAGTCCGTGGTACACACCACTCCAGGTCTCTTTAAATTGCTCCTTTTGACTCCTCTTCAAAGAAGCTGTCGAACTTTTTAAAGTTTTAAAGTCGGGAGTTCGTCTTTGCCCACAGCAAGGGACAGCTTTGAAAGATATACTTTCACATTTTACTGCTCTCCTGATTTGCCAAATGAGTGATAGTTCAAATATAGTGGCATGACTAAGAGAGAATACCAAACCAGAGTTTAATCACCAGAGATAGAGACTCAACAGAACATGCGTGAGGCCTTTTGTTGAGGCGTCAGGGGCTCGGCATCCTTACTTCTCATAACAGTGTGTTTTATCACTGTGGCCATAAAATGGTGGTTTCTTTGGTTTAATTTTTCCCGTTATTACAAAATGAGTGGATTTGACACATTAGGCTTAGTCATTCAGGCTGTTTTTTTTTTATCCGATGAACAGTATTAGTTGAGCTGTAGATATATATTCTGCAGAAGTACAGCAGGGGGCAGTCTAGCACCACTGAATGATGGGTAGGTCTGTTCACAAACAGGACACAGTCTCCCTCCCTCTCTCGTTTCCCTCGAACTTAACAGGACTTCTAGTTGCTATCTGGCAACACTTAGTGCCAGCATGGAAATTGATGTAGGAGAGATAAAGGGGAACTCTGAAATCCAAACTTCAGTTTCACTCCACTGAGACAGAGCAGGGGGAAAGTTAGCCTGGTGTGTGGTTAATGTAAGCTAAAGTACTGAATATTACCCTCCCACAGTGCCGCGGCTCAGAGCCGTAAGGACGCGGGTTGTGTTTTGAAACAAATAATGCAAGATACAACTCTCAACGTGCCGCGCTGAGTGCTTGAATAAATCATTTTGACTTCTCTTTTTTGTTAACGTTTTTAATATATCTTCTTGTGTTCAGGGGATTACTTAATATTAAGAGAGAGCATCAAAGATTATAACTGTAATGAAATTCAACTACAGAGACGTGTCAAAATAATTTTCTTTGCTGATTTTGTATATTGGTATTTTAGCCAAAATATTACAAATTACACTGCCATGGTTTTACTTTGTTCATGTTTGTGATTGTCTATTTTAATTATGTATCTCATTTGAATTTCTGCTGGTGCTTGGATGTGAAGTTTGCCCAGTTCAAATGTAGCCTTAAACCATATTTGAAACGGTTTAGCAGATTTGACAGTGGAAAATATTGTTTTACTTTGTTTTATGACAAGTGAATAGTTTTGTTTCTCGAAATTATAGCGTATTTCACTAAAATAAATGATGATAGGTTTTTATGACAACATATATTAGCTGTTTAAAGGTAACAAAATCAAATGTCCACTGTAGAAGAAAAAAATCTAACTAACTCTTAAATGGATATTTATTGCTATTGTTCTTTAGTAGCTCAGATAATTGTTGTGCAATAATTCTGTTGCACATTTATTCACATGCTCTCAAGACTAAATAAGAGAGCTTACATAATTTGAATAATACAGAAGCGCATATACGGAGAAAGACAACCCACAGACTGTGTTTATATGAACATTTTTACATTACCACACAGGTAAGAATTTAGCAGCATTCATCAGAAGAGCAGGAGTGGAGTGTGGTGAGCTCCCGTCAGTGCGTGTTCAGATATCTACTATGAACTGTCACCGGCCACTACATTATGTGTCTCTGACCACGCAGAGTCATCTATAAATTATTCCCATTGACTACATCTGGAGCTTCATTTTCCCTCTCTTTTTCCCCTTCGATCCAGCATGTTTTTATCATTGTCCCCCCCCCCCCCCCCCCCCCCCCCCCCCCCTTTTTTTTTTCTCCCCCCCCCCCCCCCCCCCCTCCGCCTTCCTCTGGTCACTGACATCCACAGCAGGCTCCTTCCCGCTCCCTCTTCCCCAGGCGAAGAGCCTGCTATCTGGTGTAGCAAGCAATGGGGGGTGTTTGTGATCGCCAAGTCCTGGTGGAAAGGTCCAGGCACTGCAGGGCCCCTATTACCCAGCCGGGGGGCACGGAGACGGGGCAGGGCTGGCCACTGCTGAGCCTGGGTGTCCGGTTCCTCCAGCTGCCAGTCAAAACTTCGCCCTCAGCTACTATAACCAAATGGAGAAGGAATGAAGGGGGACGGCAGGTTAAACAACCTCAGGCAAATAGAGAAGAAAGCAAGATCTTTTTTTTTTTTTTTTTTTAAACATAAAAGAGGGTTTTAAGGTTTCATTTAAACATCAGGACAGTGAGGAGCTATTCATTTGTCTGTTGTGCGATAACGATACCATGAGCAATTAGAGAGCCAGACACCAAATATATTTACTATACAATATATGCCTATTATACAGTTTATTTATAGCAGAGTGTTTGATAGATACACTGTGTATGTGCACAAAGATTTTGTGTAAGGTATTTATAGCTTCTACCAGAATAGGTTTAAGACAAGTGAGCTCCTTTGTTTGTTTGACTGAAGACATGTCTCTGCACCTCTATTGCACGTTGTTTAGTTACAGATTATTAGTGTTTATCAGTGTTACATATTTTTAAACGATCATAATTTGTAGGAAGATAGATAATTTTAGACTGGTTATATTTTGTAGAGAAAATGTGCATGTGAGCATGTGTTGTGTTTGTCTGTATGCGGGTATATTTTGCTGAGCTTATACGGTCCTAACAGCTTTTTCTGATGTATGAGGGGAAATGGTTGTGTTGCTTATTAGTATACAAATATGAATTATTGAATAGTTTCTTTCCAATTCTCCTACACAGCTGTATCAGAGAAAGACTCTTTGTATGTGAGAAAGTGAAGTTGAGCCTGAGAGACGGAGAAACATTTCGATCCTTTCGGGACATTTGGCTGTTGCACCAAGGCCATTCAGGTTTATTTGAAAAATAAATTTAGCTGTGAGCATTATGTAAATGTGCTGGACATTTCTAATGTTTCATTTATGTATTGTTTTTGCTTTGTATACCCTGCGCCTGTTAGTGAATTTTACATGAAGGTATAGTCCTATTCAAAAGTTTGGATATGAGCCTTTCAAACTTTTTTTTGTACGTGAGAAGGGAAAAAGTTGAGAAAATGTAATTGTTTAATTCTGTTGTTATTGTGAAGAGTTGTTTGCATTGATATTCAGATGCATATGTTTGTGTGTGGGTGTGTGCGTGAAAGGAAAATGCAACACCGTCGGCACAGTGTGTGTGTGTGTGTGTGTGTGTGTGTGTGTGTGTGTGTGTGCATGTGCGCAGTTTAGTGTCCGACTGGCAGACCTGCATACACACTCTTGAGGGGCTGTTGAACCTCATATTCACATTAACCTTAAACTGTTAACACAATGAAGAGCTTGTTTTTCATTTTCACCTCTCTCTCTCTCTCTCTCTCCCTCTTTGTCCTTTTCCACATACATATAAATAAAACAATGTGATTGTTGATGATGTTGTTCAGCCAATACATGATAGATCATAATTGGTATACAGACAAATAAATCTGCTTTATACAGCAATGGTCTCAATTTCACCTCTCTTAAAAGTTTCCCATCAAAAGTGACTGTTAAACATGGATGCATTTTCATACAGAGAGTAATTAATTTTAAATCTTTTCTCATATTTGAAATAAGAGATTTCTTGCACTTGAATTTAATAAATCTGTTTTGCTAGAAAACATTATGTATTAGGCATGGTTAGCATTTTCACCATGTGTTATAATTGCTTCTGAAGTCCAATTAATCATGAAAAATCGATGTATACTTATACATAAAATTACAAGAAAAGATCTTTTTTTTTTTTTTGTTCCGTTTGTTTTCGACAGATTTTATTCCCACAAACTTTTTGAAACCATTGACACAATCCTTTCTCACAATTGACACAATGCCGCCATAAAATAACAAGCTTCCATCATTATCAATATTATTTTCCCACATATATCTTCTCCCAACCACCGTATTAATCTGTTGTCAGAGGCTAAAGAGCCCTGCCAAAACCAGAATACAGGGTTTTAGGAAAGGTTAATTTTCAGATGGTACTTTTCTTGTTTGGTGATGAGAGGGGAGGTATAGAGGTTATGGATTTGGCAGATGGGTGCAGAGAAGGTTAGAGATGGGCCATAAGAGCCTTTTGGGGTAGGAGTGAGGGTATTGGGGCTTGGAGTGACAGGGTTAGGGACTCGGGGTGTGGGGTGTGTGAGGTCAGATGCAGGGGTTTGGGGCTGAGTATGGAAGGGTCAGCTTTGACGTGCTGCGTCTGAAAACGGTACATGACCTCAGCCTCTGGGATGATTGGCATGGAGGAAAGAGGCTCTGACGGCTCGTACTCATCCTCCTCATCGTCCTCCTCTTCAGCTGAAGACCCAGAAAGCCTTGAGGGTCAGGGTGTTGAACCTAGGCTCACCGACACCAAGCCTGTACCTTTTGTTGAAGCGCGGTCTTATTTTTCCGCTTTGTTCCATGGTGGTTATGATTCTGCATATAAATGTGTTTTGAATGCGTGCCGCTTTTTAATCGCACATATGGTCGGCGTACGTTCTCAAGAGTTTGCCTCACCAGGGTCAATATGGGGTCTTGAATGTATACATTCTCAGCCCACACTGTTCTCACTTTTTTGTTCTCACTTTTCTTTGGGTGATTGTTTTGTCTTTTTCTCTCTCTTCAGCTTTTTGTCATCGTTGTGTGGAACTTTGAACTCTATATGATTCCTCTGGCTTTGCTACTGCCTTTGGCTTGGAACTACATCCTCATCGCGTCCGGGAAGGATACCAGGCAAGACGTGGTGAGTTACCCTATAGCTTCCTTGATATCCCTCCGCCTTTCTTTCGTTTCACTGTAAAAGCCTCCACACACAATGCAGGGTTGAAACTCGGACACCACACTCTTGTTATATTTACACCATTTATCACATTTACATTCCTATCATTTCTTTGATGCTAGACTTAATACATACAATACATATTTGTGCTGTAAAAGACGTGACGGCTGATTATGATCAGTATAGACGCAGAGATGAGTGAGAAAGCATCATACTATTTTTTTAAAGGAACACCAACATGATGAGCATTGTACAAACTCATTTAAAATAAACATTTTTGATTAAATTGCACAAGCATTGAGCAAAATTGGAATTTAATTTTAAAAATCCTCTCTGGTGAATTTCTTAAGATGGAAAAAAAACTCCATCTGCCCCTTGAGGAGCTGCATTCTCAGTGCAATCTCACATTTCTCACTTTGCCTTCTTTGAGGCAAAGAAAAGGGAGAAATAATAGGCTGTCACCTTGAGCTACGTTACGCTACTTACCTGGTAGTATATTTATTTAATTCATTTATTTTTTATCTCTTATACCAATTAAATGATGTCAAAGCAATGTCATGGAGAAACAGACATGTTTTAATCATGGCCAGGCACATTTGGGGAGTAGAGAGTGAAAACGAGAGAGAGAGCTGGACTATGGAGTGAGCGTGAACAATGAAGTGATTAATTTTAATAAGTGCCTTTTTCCAATACTCAGTTGGAAATAACCAGTTAACAGACCTCTGATTTTTTCGCAGTCTCTTGCCTTCTATATGTGTATATTTATCTCTTCATAAGGATTCTTTGGGTTTGATTGGATTTGGAAGAGATATTCAATTCAGTCATTATAATGAACCAAATCTCATTGCTATGTGTCATTGTAATGTTACACATACAAATGGAATTAGATGTGAACTGTACATAAATTACAACACAGCTTCATTTGGTAAGTCTCCAGAACTAAGCTTCTCTATTTATAAGCCTCTATTTCCACGTTTGTGAATGTAAAAAGTTGACAATAAAATCAGCAAAAGACAAACCCCTATGAGATGAATACAAGCCGTCTGTTACTTGACAATAACCTGGTGGTTGTACAGTAGTGTGTGGTACATACTTGAAATTATATTGTATTTTAACTGTATAAAATCAGTTAAGTGAAAAATTAAAGGTTTTCAATTACAGGTAGTTGCACAGACAAAATAAATCTTTTTTTAATTTGTGAATGACACAGACTTAACTTTCAGAAGAATTGTTCTTCGCCTGTAGATGGCGACATTGCTTGACAAAAAAAAAAAATCCTACATGCCTTAAGACAAAACCTGGCATGATGATTTGTCCCCCACCTGCTGCTTGTATTTATCCAGACCTAATGATGTTCTTTTCCCATGCACTTCCTAATTAAAGTGAGGCAACAAAGGTTACATATTCTCGTAATGTGCCACTCACTTCACATATAAGTATGTGCATGTAACTCCCACTTCATGCAGAATTGCTTTTCTCTGCTCCTTGAAAAGGACTATTGTGTCTAAAGTACCTCAGGAATTGGTTGGAACATTAAGGCATGTTGATATTGTTGATACTCATATAGCAAGTGCCTTATAAAACAACAATATTGTTCTGCTCAGTTCTACAAAGTTGTCCTATGCTCAGAGACAAGAGGAGATATGGACACATTACTGTATAGGATCTTTTTAGTTTCATTGTTTTTTTGTTTTTTTTTATATCTGATATTTTTAACCTTGGTTCCTTATGATTAAAGCAGTACCATTTAAAACCTTTGCCACCAACTGTATTTACTTTTTTACGTTCATGTCATTTCTTGAAGCTCGTCTTGTGGCTAGTCTTTGGTATTTCTTTGTCCAGTTACAGTCCATGCTGAAAGCATTTTTTCGCCTCTGAAAGTTGCTTCAATATCACCATCTTCAATGTGTGGTCTAAGGATGTTTGGTTGAATTCAAAGGACATATGTGCTTGGGACACTGGGTTGAATAGATCACCAAGGCCACGCATGTTTTTTTTTTGCCACGAGAGCGCTGCTTCAAAGTTTCCCTTCCGACCTTCTTTCAGTTAAATGTCTCCACTCACTAATATGAGCACAATCAGAAATGACTTTAAGTGAATGTGTTGTGTACTTTTTTTTCAGTCTTGATGTGTTTGGAATGGAGAGTCAGTGCTGCTAGTGGAGGGTGTTTAGAACTGTTTGGTTCGAGCTGGTGGTGAGATATTTCGAGGCAAATGCGTAGTGTAAGCCAACGGAATAGCAGGAGCGTATATGTAGTATAAGTCAATGTGTGTGCCTGATGCATAAATACTGAATATTATGTGTGTTATTATGGTGGCGCTCTGCTGTCTGATGTTCTCTGGTATGTTCTTTTCATTCCAAGGTTATGAGTTAGGCACAACCACAAGTGTAGAAATACAGCTGTGAGTCACTGCAGGTGTGCGTTTGCGTGGTACTGCCTTGTGTGTGGGAAAATCCAGTGTGTGTACATAGAGATAAAGGTTATGCGTGTGTCTGTGTGAAAGATATGCGCGTGTATTTCCATCTACTGTTTGTGTGCAAGTATGCATACACGAATGTGCGTACGCATGAGTGTGTTCAGACATTCTTTGCCGCAATACATTCGATGAAAGTGGGATTAATTGTCAAAGATTAGCACCATTAATGCTCCTTTTCTTGCCGCTGTGACAGTTGTGCAGAACAGTACAGAGCAGCACAGGCGACACAAAGAAGATTCTCTGACAATCATCGTCTCTCTTGTCTTGGCGTTGCAATCTCACTGCCTCAGGATTGGTGAATGCGATGAACCCTCTCTCCGTGCTCTATTATCAACTCTCTCTGCGTCTTTTAGTCGTGATATTATTATCTTAAGTTAAATTCGAACATGTACAGCTAAAGTTGCGTAGTGTAAGCATTCATTATTTTCAGGCACTTGTGTTTGCAAATGCTGTGCACGCACACGCACACGCACACACACACACACACACACACACACACACACACACACACACACTCTAACACACATTCAGATACAAGCATCCCCCGAGTCCTATCCCTGTTTGTTTTCAGACAGAGTTTCCCAATCTGCGGCGGTGCAGGGGGGGAAGTAGGTAAAGCGAGAGCATACAGTATCTGCGTTCTCCGCTTCCTCTCCCGGTCCCCTGGATTCCTCTTCCGAGTCTTTATCAAGCTGAAGTCATGGACGACTCACTGTTTCCCTCTCACACTTGGCAGAGAACAGAGGAGAATAGAAAAGAAAACAAGGGAAAAAGGCTTTCTAATTACTTTAAACAACACACCAAATTAAAGCATTGTGCTGAGCCGAGCAAGGGTCAGCATCCGGAGCGCTGCGGTTTTCCAGCAGTCTGGGGTGAGGGTAATGCCAAAGGAATCTCTGCTGAACTCACGATGAAGGGTGAGAGAGAGAGAGAGAGAGGGAACGGGTGGGGGAAGAAAGAGAGGAAAAAAAGAGTACAGACTTGAGCACAGACTTCTTAATGAACTGAAGGGCCTTGCTTCATCTGATGGGTTCAATGTGAGGACCCTTCTCTGATTCTACACCGCAAGCCCTGTCCATAGCCCTGTCTATAGCAAATAAACAAACACAGTGTTCTCTACACGCTGTAATTCACCACTCAGGGTCACTGAATGTTGTGTGGTTACATGCTGCTTAGCAAACAGATCTTGGATCAGCGCTTCTTACCCTCGCCCCAACCTTGACCAGTACCTGCTAAGCAGTCGGAGCATCCTCAGAACAGCGATTAAAGGAGGCGATGCACCAGAAAGGTCTTCGACCTCCTCTCTCATCATGTAGCACTCTGACCTGTGAACCCTGACTCTTCAACACTGTTAGCCGACCTGTGTGTCACGCTGTAACATGCTCGGTGAAGCAAACAAACAAAGAAATAACGACAACCTGTTTATACTTTTAAATATATGTGGAGTATGATACTGCTTTGACATTCAAAACTCATAATGTACCATCCTGTCTTTCTTGCATTTGTGTGGCGTCCCCGATTGTTGGGAGGTGGAGGAGCACTTTGATGACATGACCCTCTCCTCTCCATCACTATCATGTTTTGAAACCTGGAACAATCTGTGCCATAGATCCATCCCAAGCCTGTTGCAAAGGAAGCTGCCAGTATGCTCGGCTCGGTCAACCAGAGGACAGGCAGCTCTGCTGGAAGAGAAAAAGTCTGCAAGGCGTGTGCACGCACGTGTCTCTTTTCATAGCAGTGTGTCGTATTCATGTTAGTGCCTGCGTGCATGAGTGTGTATGATGCGCGTTGAGATTAAGGAGCAAAGACGCCTCCCAATAGAAATTCTTCCTTGCTGTTCTGTTGGCCCAGAAAGGCCCTTACCAGATGTTATGAAGGTGTTAATTCCGGCGCAGGCTGTCGTAGAGGGCACATACGGAACATGGTGATGTCTCTTTCTACCACAGGATGATGGGCAATTAAGCCTTGTCACACTGGAGGACCATCATCTTTACCCCATGCTTCAGATCATTACATGGATTCACCCACTAGATTCACCAACCCATTACAGAGGAGAAGACCTAATGGCCTGAAGATACTTCACACTCACACACATGCCTCCAACTGCCAGATCGAGTTGACAACTTTCAACCCACTCTACATCCTGAGTTAGTTAGCATTTCCATAAAAACAAAAATTTGAGTTTAATCTCACCGATAGGACTTAGAAGCATTTAGAATAAAATAATTAATAATATTTTTCTACTTATATTGTAATTGTTGTATTTGTTCAAACCCATGTAGTTCTACTTGTTGTAGTTTAATCCTTACTTTCCTGACTGTGAAGCACTCCATGTGACAGCAGTAAATTTTTCATTAGGGTAAAAATAATCTGGTTTATTTCCTAGACAGTAATAATATCTGATTTTATTGGAACATTGTATCATTTCTAGAACAAGACTCCTTTGCCATTTTTATCTATTCTATTTTCTCCCTGATTTTTGCATCTCAAAAAAAAAAAAGGAAAAAAAAAAGCCTTCTCTGCGTCTCTAAACACAGTGTGCCTTGACATCTGCCCTCATTAAGAGCCACGCACAACAGAGGAGTAAATATTAGGAAAGCTGGAAGGAAAAGAGGAAACGCTGCCTATTATACCTCAACTCCTCCAGAAAGTCACATCTACTTTTTCCCTATAAAACCGCAACTCTGGAAAGAAAAGGAGAACGAGAAAAGGAGATGGAGTGGGAGCAGGAGACAGAAAAAGACAGAGAGGTATTCAGAGAGATGGAGCGACAGAGAGACGGAGGCAGAGGAAAACAGCAGCGGATGGCAGGCACTCCTCGGTGCAGAGTCAGACATGGCAGTTGGTGACAGGTGACAAAATCAAAAGGTCATGTCACTTTTAACTGGGAGCGCCTGTGCCCCACTGATTTCCCCCGTGCCGCCCCGGCATCACCGCGCTCATCTCTGCTCCTCTCGCTGCCTCTCTGTCTCTGCTAAACTGGCAGATAGGATGGCAGGCTGGCAGGCAGAAAGACAGGCGACTGGCATAGTTTGAAGCGGGACGGGAGCATCGGGAGCATCAGGAATGCCACTGCAGAATCCTCCCAGCCCCTCTTTTCATCATGTTGTCTCTCTTTCTCTTCCTTTCCCTCCATTTGTCTAACTCCCTTTATCATACTGAACCTTTGTAACTGTCTGTGCTCTTTGCTAACAACGTCAGCAGCAGGGTGTCTGCCTCAGTGCTTGTTGTTTTGTCTATGCAGTACACCCGCTGTATCTATTTGCGAGTTTTTCCGCTGAAACCTTGAGCTTAAGCCTACAGATGTGAGTGTTTGTGTGCAATAGATTGCACATCAAGTATGTACCTACTCTAGCCATCTTCTACACAAGTGAGTATAAGAAACAATAAGACAATACGGCGTCATCTTTCTGAAGGAAGGACAAACATCTTATCACTGACTGAATTTACCGTATTTACTCACTATCTCAACAATGCGACTGGAGCATGTAAAATTGTGCTTTCTTAGCTGCTGAATCCCTGTCTAAACATACTTACTGATTTGTCGGCAAATAGGCAATAAGAGATGTACATTGTGTACATTACTATCCCTAAACTCCATCTTTTCCAACGCCCACAGATTTGGTGTTACTTTCATGAATATGGAGCTGCCCTTCTCACCCCCACCCCCAGCCTCCAGCTCCGGTAGCACCCCGGCCTCACCCTTCTCTGGCCCCCTGCTGGGTGAGCCCTGGCTGGGGCAGTGCAGATGGAAGGGCCCCCCTCTGAGGGCCACGGCTCTGACAGCTTGTGAAGGGCCCGTGTGGTTCAGCCAGGCTCAACCAGCAGCCCTTATCAGACGCACAGCCCTCCCCCAGTCTGCAGAAACTGTGGTGTAGGCAATATGCACACGCACACACACACATACACTCATGGACAGTGCATACCAAGTAGGGCCTTGAGATCCCCCAGCCAGCCAATCGGCCAAACCTCAGCAGCTGGAGAGGTTAAAACCCCCTCACGTATCAAAGAGGAAGAGCAGCAGGAGGATGGAGGGAAGGAGGGATAGAGGAATAGGAGAAAAAAGGAGGAGAAAGTATATCTTCATGTTCGCCGAGATGTCTGCTTCGGCGTCAATTCCCAATGCGGCTGTCATTGGGAAGGTTAGGAGGGGAGATAGTGGAACTCTGCCCGGCCAGAGAGAGAGAGAGGGGCAAGTTTATAGGCATTTCAGAGGAGGGGTAAAAATGATGTGGCTACTACTTCAGGTAGTAGATTTTTACTTTCCCTCCGTGTGTGTGCACTTGTTTCACTGATCCAGACAGGGTCTACTCTCTTACTTACTTCCATGAAAGTAGCATCCATCCCCTCGAAGTGCAGTATTTTTATTCCTGACTTGTCGAGTTAGATTTAACTTGCTCGAGCTCTACTATATTATCCTTACAGTGCAGTTATACAAAGATGGAGATGTATATCTAGTTGATTTAGTTAGTTTTATTTGGACTTTTATATTTTCCATATTTTTTAAACCAGGGCTATCCTTGCCTCTAACCTCAGTTTAGAACTTATTGTTAGGTACAACCGTATTAATCCTCCAAATTCAAAGCCAGAGTTAACGTTGCTCGAGTTAGAGGTGTAAGGAGTTTACAACTGGACATGAATAACAATTGGCCAAATTTCAATTGAAGACACTGTGCTTCAGATACTGCACAGCAAAAAAAACAAGTAAAGCTGCCCTGATTTAAGTTAAGGAGTTTAGGATCACCTTTACTATTATGTTCATCATAACACTACAGAGTCATTAGACTCTCCCGTAAACAGAAAATCAAAGTAATGAACCCCTGTGACCCAAAGAGTTTGTTGTCTGTCCTTGAATAGGCTCTAAGGGTGCTGTTCACAGTGTGCATGAAGCTTCCAAATTTCCTTCCCGGGAATCAATATAGTAACAGAAATTTCTACATGATAGTTCTTGGAAATCTATTCCTTTTTTACCACCCTCACAACTTGTTCATCACATCTCAGTCAATCAGTCCGTGCAGCAAAAACATCAGATCCAAACACACTCCGGGCTTTTTAAGTCTACCTTAGATTCTTTTTTATTTGCCAGATACTTACTTAAATCAAACTCAGTCCAGCAAGATTGTAGCTAGTATTGTGCACCTTATCTGGCGCAGTAGCAGTAAATTGGAGAGAAAGATCTCGCTCTGTAAGGCTGAATGTAAATCAATGCTAACACGAAAATGCAAAACACAGGAGTCGCAGCTCCAGCTTTGTCGCTGTCAAGTCACCAAATCGGGTAAAGCAACAGTCACGCAAGGATGCGTGATGCACCAGAGGATACTACACCGCCTCTGATTTGGTTTGATTGTTCGGACTGTAGTGTTATTAAATATTAAGTCATTTACACGTGATCAAAATCTCTACATGCAGAGTGAAGACATTCCACTCAATTTTAATGGACAGCAGTTTGTTCTTCTCAGGCAGTATTTTTGCATTGATTGGAAGTACATTAAGAGGGTATGAGTAAGAGTGATGTAGCGGAGTTTGTGCCGGGAGCTGAGCCAATGCAACACTAACTAAATTCTTGCAAATCAGCTTTTTAGGTATAAGCCACTAAGGCCAAACAGATGTATTCATACTTTCACAGCCATTTGAACTCTCAATGTCATTGTACTCACTTATATTGTTTGTATGGATTTTATATTATCACAATCTTTGTCTGTATTTATGTGGCACAGTGTAATCTGTAAGAGTAGCCCGCATCATCCCTGTATCATTTGAATAGGTCTGAATATGTTAATCTCCACCTCAGTAGATACTGAATTGACTGGAGCAGCTCTGCAGGCAACGTGAGCTCTACACGATCCTGTCGACAGCAAGGCTTTGATGCCGCTGTGCTGTAATGATAGTAATTCAAACAACATGATAATGGGGGGATAAGCAGACAAATGATATCATACACCAAACAGGTCTTAGAAAGAGCGAAAGAATGAGACAAATAGAGGTAGAGGGAGAGAAAGAAAGAAAGATGTTTGGAATTCATCGGCTGCACCAAGGTAATTTATATCCTCCCTTACTGAGACAGTAGCTTCAGTGCACACATTTAGCCGTGGCAATCTTCAGGGCAGATGACATGTTCCATGTCTTTTTATTTATTAATTTTACACTGTGTCTCATTGCAGGAAACATGACTTCTCTCTGTAACCAGAGGCGATAGAGGAGAGAGAGCAGAGCGGAGAGCAGAGGGAGACAAACGACTCTATCATTCTCTCTGTCTCTCTAGGTCATGCTTCTCCAGCTAGCTCATGCTCATTCCCTTTGTTTAAAGTTTGGAGCGTGTGCCAGGCGTGCCCTAGTGAAGCCTATGTGTGGTGGAATCCATTATGTTTGTATTTTGGCACGGGTGAAAGGATTTGGGAGGAACCATGATGACTTTATAAGCAGTTATAGTTCATTTGTTTAGATTTGCCAGAAGGCTTTTATTTGACTGTATCACGTCTCCATCATTTGCCTCGGCTGAGCTCAAGAATTCCCTCTCTGGTATTGGTATACCGTAGTGGTGAATGTATTTTGTATCAATAAAAAGATTGTGAACTGTGAACAGTCTAGCTTATTTGTCTAGACACTGATGGAGTCTCAGTAAACTGGGAATAACCAGTTGCTGTATAGTTAAAATGAGGGGTGCCATGCATATATTCACAACAACACTTTGCCCTAGTGAATCTGAGCTATTGATAGAACACACACACAAACACACACACACACACACACACACACACACACACACACACACACACTATTGACTCTACCCTCTCAACTCTGCTGTTCTGAACTCCTCTTTGTTTGTGTGGGAAGCTGCATTTACATAAGAGGCTTATGTCAGCCGCCACATAGTTTCCCCCCTTATTCCAATGAAAAACAAAAAGGACAAAAGCTATTGTCTTGTTAAGTAATGATTTTTGGATTTCTCCAAACTAGTTTGTGCTGTTCTGGAGGTGGTTAGGGGGTTGGGGGGGGATGCTGAGGCTGGGTAAAGGTTTTTGGGGGTTGGGGTTAGTAACGCAGTACAACAATGAGAGTAGATGAATGTTTAGGTTGACAGCTGTAGGGCTTATGATATGGGTGTTTGTTTATGGAAATCGGGAGCAGCGATATGACCTTGTAGCTTTGATGTGTGATCGACGAAAAGAGGGTGGATACGAGATGCAACGGTGATCTGTGGTTTTTCGCCTCATTAGCATCAGACTCAACACATGAACTTGTCCACGCTCACAGTACTTCAGTTGTTTTGGTGTCTTTGTATCACTAAACACTAATTAGATATGGTATCACTAAACATACTGGCCCAAGCTGCTCTTGTTGGTTCAGGGCTTTCCATATATGTCAAGACATGTGTTTGCTTGCTTGCTTTTCACACACAGACTGAGGTCTGAGATGTAAGTGAGTGACTGCATCCGCCCTTCTTCTGCTACATTTCAATGCCCCTTAATGTTTACGTGAAAATTCTATTATTGAATAGGAAAATGCACAACTTGCTTGTGCTTTTATGTCATACAGCCAATGCATCCATGTGCGCCATTGTGTTTCTGACTGTGTGCATGCGAGTGTGTTATTTCTTTCTTTGTGTTGTACAGTATGCATCATGGTATTTGGGGGCTACAGAGCTACACCAGCTCCAGTTTCATCGGTCGTGGACCACTGAAGCACGTAGTTGCTGTTCTTTGTGACTTGCTCTCCGTGCTGCAGGCTTTCTTCTCTCGTAGAGCATCGTTCTGTGAGAGGATCTGAAGCGATAGATGGATGAATGTATAGCGATAGGAAGGCTGGCGGTAGAGGTGAGAGACGAGTGCAAAGGTTAAAGAGGTCGGATGAGACCAAACGGAAACAAAAGAAGAAGAGTTCTGCCGTCTCATCCCGCTGAATGGTATAAGATTTGAATGCTTTTGTGCAATGCCATTTGAGTGAATGAATAGACTTTAATCCTCAGCCCGCTGAAATTCAAAGCCGGAGCATTTGCTTACATTTCCAGAAGTGTCAACACATTTGAACAACAGAATGTTTCTAAAATTAAATTCCAATTCTAAACCTATCTGAGGCTTGTGACATATTAGCACACACCAAACCAATAGTTGTGCAATCTGCATGCTTTCCATACTCATTAACAAACTCTTGCCAGACATAAGCATAACCAATCAGCTTTAGTATGCCTCTTTGGCTGTTCTGATGACGTTAACCCTGTGTTAGCTGATGTTTATCTGTACTACGGCTGTTGCATAAACATTTTTATTTCTCTTTCTCCTCTGTTGCAACTGTCAGCAAGCAGTGGAGGACCTGCTGGAGGACGAGGATGAGGATTTTGACAAAGATGACAAGGTAATTATGTCTCGTGTCAGGGATGCAGTCACACACACAAACACGTACACAAACGTATGCACTCACGCACGCTCACACATATGCACACTGCCTCAGGAGAGGTTGACAGCGCTTCATACACCGGAAACACAAACGGACGAATGAAATGACTCCGTCTTCCCTTCCGTCGCCTCCTCTGTTCAGGTATTCTCACTGCCTGAGGCACAAACACGTGTACAATGATTGTACAACCTTTTAACCTTATGAAAAGTTTTTCTCTGTAGATATACAGTCTATATATATATATATATATATATATATATAAATATAAAATATATATAAAATAAAATAATATATAATAAAATATAAATATATATAATATATATATTGTATATATATTATATATTCTATATGATATATAATATATATATATTATATTATATAGAATATATATATTATATTATATATATTATATACACACACTCACACACACACACACACCTTTCCTTCTTGGGCTCTGCTTTAGTCTGTTACTGCAGTTTGGCACACTATCCTAATACTTCCCTTCATGTAACACTATGTCGAATTTACGTTACTGACGTTGTGCTTCAGCCCTGCTTCCTGAGAACATGCGCCCATATAAAGTGCTTAGTTAGCTATTTAGGTCCATTCACTGCTCCTTTATGTCCCAGTAAAACAGCATCTGGGCTTGTCCAGACACTATCAGGTAACAACAGGTGGCTGCTTTACTGCCTCCGCTCGTTTACACTGTAGGAACAGCTACTGAAACAAATGCCACTGGATAGGATACAGTCCCTTGTCAATGTTCCACTTGGGAATGATAATTGAAATGGGGCAGCTCTTTATCCACCTACTGTGTTGTCTGGTTTTTGGTGAGGCACACTTAAAATGAAAACGATATTCTGTTTGATAGTCCAGTCTTAGGAGACACGAACAGTGTTAAACAAGAATACAATTATAACTTTAAGCTTTTAAGTGACATCCAAATGTTTTTCAGTGAAGACAGTGAAGTACATTTACTGAACAGTCTGGGATCTGAAATTACTTGAGCTGATACTCGATGCCTTACAGCCACACTCCAGTAATGTAAAGGTTAGTAGGCTAAGATGTGGTAAATTCCATGGTCTGATTTGGTAGTCTTTGTAGAGGAATTTGCAATGGTAATTGTAAAGGCCTTTGACCAGGCAATTTGATATCTGGAAATAATTTTGCCTAAGGACACTCTGTATGCTGAATTTACTTATGCAACTCAACACATTTTGAAGGGTCGTAAGTGCATGCCTGGAACAAGAGGGTTAAAAAAACACATTTATAGTGCAGATGGTCAAATAGTCATCCCAACAGTAAGTCAGCCAGTCAGGCAAACAGTCAGCCAGGCAGCCAGTTGGGCGATGAGCACACAAAGATACGTGAGCATTACATCCTCTCCCACAGTGATGCAGAAGCAAAGTTTCATGGCTGTGAAGTTCCAAGGCTTAAATCTACAGGGGGCCACTGACTGAAGATATGCACCAGGCAACCTTGAACCTATTTTTTTTTTTTTACTCCTTCTTTACGTCTGCCCTCCATCATTGCATTCCCACCTCCTCTCAGGGAAAAAAATAAAAATACAGGCATTTGAAAAGCTGCAGATTATATGAAATACATTTTGGACTTTCATATTGAAATGAGGTGCAGCAGCAGCTTTTGCGGCCTCTGTCAGATTTGGTGCCAAACTGATTATTCCACATAAGAGGGCCTTGCTCTCTGTGCTCACACAGGGCTGGGATGCTGGATAGCACAGCCGCCACAAAGGCTACAATTTACCAACTCTGGCTTCATACATTTTGATCTATTGCTCCCCTCAACTGTTAGCATTTCATTTGAGCTGTAGGGAAGTTGAAAGGGGGGCATTTTTCTTTTTTCTTTGCCTACATGTCTCTCCCCTCCCACTCTCCTTCTACCCTTCTGTCAATCGTCCTCTTCCCTGCCTTTTTCCTTTTATTCTGACACTCTCTCTCTCTCTCTCTCTCTCTCTCTCTCTCCCTCCCTCTCTCTCTTTCTCTCTCTCTTTCTCTCTCTCTTTCTCTTTCTCTCTCTCTCTCTCTCTTGTCCATTTTCTCTTCCTCCAACATGTTTAAGTGCAGAACAAATGGACTTTCAAGGCTTAACAAATTAGTCTTTTACATTGGATATGAGGTCTTTTCCATTAGATATGAGGTACAGCTACAGATTGTATGAGCATGCATGAAGGACGGGTCAAAAGAAGCCTCTTTTATGGCACAGCCCTATAGGGGGGAGAGGGAAAAGGGGAAAGAGCGAGCAACAGAGAGAGAGAGAGAGAGAGCAGAGGGAAAAAAAGATTAATAAATATGCCAAGGCCTCATTTTAATTGAACTTGAAGCATATGTTGCAAGTATGTACAATCCGTCCCAGATGTTTACTTCGGCCATGTGCACGGCTCTTCCCAGTGCACCACAAGGCAGCTATTAGCTGGATAACCTTTGCTCCAGAGGCTAAATGGGGTATTACATGGCCAAAAAGTAGAGCACCTGTTTTTCATTGCATGGAGGACCCCTTGCAGGCTTTTTGCCTTGGATCACCACATGTGTTTTGGCTTAACAGATTGTTGGGCAGAAGTGAAAAGTGTCTTTCTTGTGAGCAAGCACTGATATTAGTCACTTAATCTCAATGAAAGTTCAGCATCTAGACTAATTGATGGAGACGGCTCAGTTGTTAAAGCCAAGCAGACAGGCACATGAAGGGTGAAAGAATGTTTGACACAAACTTATTTTTTTCGTTCTCTCACCTCCTCCTCCTACACACTGTGTGATTGTGTGTGTGTGTGCTGGCTGACCTTCAACATGGAATGTTGCTTGATTCTTATTGCCTACACACACATAAAATGTTAGCAGTATACTGCCCCAGTTTTTAACCTCTATTTTCTATAAAAAAAAACTAATTTTCAACATAGTGGCAAGCTGCAGATGCACCTTTTCTCCTTGAAAGTACATTAGTAATCCAATACATAGATGCGAGATACAGAGTTATAGGAAGTGTACGCTTAGACATAACCCGTATTATATCTATTCTGCATGAACTGATCTTAATTTTGATATGTAATCCATTTAGCCGCCCATGTTGTTGTTCGTCATCTTCCTGAAAACACTGATTTTAGTGGAACGCTATTAGAGATGTGGTTGTTATTGGAAATTATTAAATTTATTTTGGAAAATGATCTTTAGAAGGTTTCACCCAGAATGTAATGGACCTTTTATTATGGTAGAAATGTAGATTTGTCATAGCGGGTAAAGCAGAGGTGTAATTAATAACATTGACAGTGGCTCCATTCAACCAAAGGGGCCCAGTAAGCCATGCCACCGAGCAGTATGCACAATACCAGGACCCTGGAACTGATGAAAAGTGAATAGCAGCAATTATAATATAACACCTGTGATTTTCTGCTATGAAAATATCTGCAATCTTTAAAAGACATAGACGAGTATTCACATCCAATTATGTACTTATTGTCATCTCAGCCGTCCCTTCACCCTCAAGACAAAATCTGTCTTACTGGTTTAAAAAAAATAATAACGTGTCGCTTAGGCCCTTTATGGGCATTTTCAGTATCTTCCCATACAGCTTGAAGTAACATTGTGAGACTTGGACAGTGTGAGATAGCATTCCTATATTTACAGGCTAGTGGCTGCAGGGGCTTCAATGTGCACTGCAGCCCGTGATGTCTCCTCTCACCTGTAGGCTCACTGTCCAGAGCTGGCATGAGGCAATCACCTTAAGGCTTTGCATGGGTGTGAGTGTTTGTGTGTTCGCAAAATGTGTTTGTATGAGCGTCTCGCTATGTGTGCGCAGTTGCTCAGCTGCCTCCCAGAGGGAGGGCTTACTGGAAAAAGGGAGAAAGAGAGAAAGAGAGAGAGAGTGAGAGAGAGACACACTGAAGGAGTGGGGAGATTACCCTCACACGGTTGACTGGTCACTGAAGCGCTCGTGCTCCGCTCAGCTAGGCTCCACTAGCCTCAGGAGGACCTGACACAGATAAGATACACACTGCAATCATGTCCTGCTCACGGGCTTACTGCTCGGTGCACTCCCTCTCTCTTTCTCTCTCTATGTCTATCTATCTATATCTCGCTCACACGCACAGAAATACCACATGCACCTTCAAAATCTCTCCCGTTTCTTGTTCGTTTTCTCTTTCCCTCCCTAATCTACCGAGTTGATTGTAAATATAGAGTTGACTGTGTTCATTAGGTTGAACACATTGATCAGTAAAATCTGAATTATACTGAAATAAATTTTTTTTTTTTTTGTCTTATTTATAGACCATCCAAGGCATCCATATTAATCAGCAATGTAATCTGTTTTCATCCAAGACTGGGGTCAAACAGTAACCTATTTGTTGTTTCTTCATTGTTGTTTTTCACCAACTGAGGCGTGTATAATATTGAGCATACATGGTCCTCTGTTTCTTCATCTCTCCTGCCACACAGCCATCTTCCTACACCACAGTCTCTCTTTATCCCTCTCATCTATTGTGCTGAGACAGCCGCTCCGCCCTCTACTGCTTTCCCTGTAGGCATGACTAATGCACATACATGTACACACATACTCACAATTGTGCATGTGTGTGTGTGTTTATCGACGGTTCTCTGGCAAACACATAAGTCCTGGGCGAACAGCGAGTATCAGCACATGTATCCAGTTCTCATGCTGCAGGCTTTACAGCCATTTTCAGCTTCTGAGTTTAACATACAATATCTCTCTGTTTCTCTGTTTGCATCTATCTGTCTCTTTCTCTCCCCATCTCTGTCTTAGCTACTGTCTCTTCTTCTGTGTATCATTAAGCAAGTGCCTGTCTGCTCCATGTAATGTTAAATAGGGTGCACACTTTATCTCAGTGCGAGTATGGTTTAAAAACAGTGTAAGTTTTTCTGACTTATCTCCGGATAGCATATGAAGCTCTGCGGCACCTTCCCAAGCCCCGGCACTCCTCGCTCAGTCCCAGTCACGGCACTGTGCCGATCGCTCAGATAGCGACATGGCATAATGTAATTGGACTAAAGAGAGCACTGGGAATTATATCAATGCTATGAAAAAAAAAAGTGTGACTGAAATGTTGTTCAGGGGAGGCTATTGAGCTTGTGATGCAGCGGGGTTGTCCTCAGGTATCAGGGGGGGTTTCAACTGCTGAGGAGAATGGGAAAGAGAGGCAGAGGGAGAGAAAAAAGTTTGAATGTCTGTGTTCTTTTCTTCTCGCCGCCTGTGAAAGATGAAAAGCGTCACGCTGTAAAAGATGCTTTTGACTTTTCCGCTTCATTTTTCTTCCAATCTCACAGTTTTTTGTTTTTTTTTTTCAGCTGAGACACTGGTAGGAACTGCATTTTAATCATGTTTTGCTAATAGAGGGAGGAATGAAAACAAAAAGGAGGGTGAAAGAGGCATGGAAGGGTATTGTCTCTCCATGCAAAACACACTGCATTGTTTGTTTGTTTTTCCTCTTTGTCACACACATACATCAGGTGGATCATCTCTCACTATCTCTATTCCCCTCAGATACATATCTCTTGCTTTGTCTTTTGCTTTCTCTCATTTATCATTCAATCTCCAACTCTCTGCGATCCTCTTAACATTTTTACTTTAACTCTGGCCTTTGTTATTTAAATGAAATGTTGTTGTTTTTGCACTTTGGTTCTTTTTCTGAAGTTTTGGACAGTATACCTATAGGTTAACACAGTTTACAGTATACTCACCACTGTCATTGTAAAGATTATAGACAAGGGGGGCTTCTTTGGCGCTTTGCAGTAGTCCAGTGGACCCAAAGAAATACAAGCTTCAAATCATGTTAATCAGTCCAGTTTTAACTCAACTATCAAATTCAGTTATTTTGAGGTCTATACAAAGGTGAGTACTCAGGTAGGGAAAAATCTTGAAAGGCTAAAGCTGTTTTCAGTGCACTGCATATGTTTACAATCTCTGAAGTACATTTGGTGAGAACAATGTTATTCTTACCTACAGGCTACAGCTGAGTTATATTGGCCAAAACATCAACTTTAAGACCCAGATGTAAAACATCCACATTTTTTCTTTAACCCTTTCACCTTCATTCCTCTGGGTTGTAAAGAGAAAATTTCACTTTAATCTATCCACAAGGACCCTAAACCAGGCCCCTGGGAGGACAGCCGTGATAAAAACCATATCCTCGAGGATATTTTGGCTTCCTGGCACTTTGAGTGGATGCGAGCGATGGTGGTAAGTGGGCATGTGTGTGGCTCTGGCACTGACTCCTGATGGTGTGTGTCGCTGTCTTCCGGTTTCCTATTTAGCTCATCGTCTGTCCGACGGCCTCTGTCTGCCGTCCTGTCGGGGTTTGTGTACAGTACTTGTCCCCTGTCCACGTCTCAATCAACACCCACACACTGCACGTTCGGCCCGCAACCCAACCCCACCTCGAGGCCTCCGCCTCTGCCTGCTCTTTAAGGTGATGGGGGTACTAATGCTCCAGCATGGTAGGCTGCTCCCGTCTTTTGTGTGACTTCCCCGTAGCGCTGCAGACCGGTTACACTGCAAGGTGACAGCTGTATTGAGGTGCCACGGTGTGTTAACTATGTTTTGCTGGTGGGACTTTTGGCTATGGCATTCTAAAGGGTGACATTGTGAATGTGAAGTGAACTTTTACCTGTTTCGGGGTATAATCTGTGCACTGAGAGGGGACATAAGGGAATACAATTCCACTCATAGGGTGGTGTAGTGCCCCCCCCTCCAAAAAAAAAAAAAAAAATAGACATTTAGATTCATTGTTTTGAAAAGCACTAATTACATCCTCTCACAAATAACGATTGCTTTCACACCTTATGACCCCTAACTCACCGATAATAAGCACCAAACAAACTAATTTTCTCATGAGTTTCAGAGCCCTGAGAGTGTATACAGCACTGTATGTGTGCGCCGGTTGTGGGTGGTGGGGTGATTTGAATGTGCTTGTGAGCGCTTTTTCTTAAAAGTTGCTACAGAAACAGCAAAACCACTTCATATTGCAGGAGCAAATCCCAATGCTCATTATGCCTAATGTAGCAATGTCTACTCCCCCAACTGTTATTGTTCTGAATCACATACACACAAGCGGCTGAACCAATTGAACTTTTTGACTGATGAACTATGCATCAAAGGATTACGACGAGCACTCGTTGCACTGTAGGTGAGGAGTTCTTGTGTGCTCTCTCATCCACCCAAAGTAACTCTCTTCGAGACTCTCACCAAATAGGATGTTGGAGATGGCACACACTCAGCCCTCCCAGTCTCTCATTGGACAGAATGTGGAGCACAACACTTGACAGCAGTGTCGTCTGAATTTGAAAGTCAGACATGTAAGAAGGCAGCCGCCACCTTTTCTTTTAACAAGAGTCATAAATCTGTAATGAGCACAGAGAGGATGCATATTTTATTTACTTTTTTGAAAACGTGATCCCTTCACTTCATAGCGATGCACTCTCGCTCTGTCGTTTTTTCTCTTCCGAAACAAAGTTTAAAACAGTGGATGTTGCAGCTGTTCCTATTGCCTGAGTCTCTCTGAACATGAATATGTAATTAAAGGTACGCCAAAGTTTGCAAAAGCTTCACAGACCTAGGTGATGAATCAGATGTAATTTTACCCGAACAAGAGTAAGAAGTTATTTACCTAATTCATTTTTTTTTGCATATAACGCAGTTAAAAATGTTAATTGGTTAAATATAAAATAAACTCTCGTGGAAACACTCTCCACTTTACAGAATCCGAAAAGCCTACGTTTGTCTTAGCAACACGTTTCCTTTTTCAAACCTAATTGGCACATTTCTGTACCTTATCTAAATATGTAAACGCCCATTTGTACCTTCATCTTTGAGTATGGTCGAAACAAATGAATCCAGAATTTAGATTGTGCCGTATGTTTTTAAGCCGTCCCAGACAGAAAGACTGAGAGAGATGAACCGTTAGACAGACTGACAGACAGACAGATGGGGGGAGATGGGCCGGAGCAGCTAAACCAGGCCAACAGAGGACAAGAGTAATGTTGTCCCATTCATCACACACTGCCAGGCATGATCCTGGGAAGGACAGGCGAAGGAGAGCGCAGGAGCAGAGGAGCAGAGGTGAGGCAAAGTGAGGCAAAATTGGGCAGTCTGGGGGTGCAGGTTGGGCGGGGGTCCGGTGGCGTTCAGCAGGGGGCGAGGAAGGGGAAGCGCAGAAGTTGTGGGGTGGTAGTCATTTATGTGTGTGTGTGTGTGTGTGTGTGCCCGACCTTGAGTCTGATGGAGTGGCTGGTGTGGTGGAGGTGATGAGAGGCCCCAGGGGGAGATGGGTAAAGATGATCAGTGGCAAACAACCTCCTGCCACCCAGAATCATCAGAGGCACGCGCACACAAACGCACACTTATAACACCAGAACCCTTCCTCGTTCGGATAGGAAGCAGAGGTCAAACTGAAAATAAGTCTGCACCACCACCACCTCTTCCTTTTATTCCCCCTTTCTCTCTTTCCCTCTATCCCTCTCTTTTTACGTATGTGTATATTTATCCTCGCTATGGGACTAGGCTGGGTGAAGAGACTAATTAGTACTAGAGAGCATTATGTCTGCCTGGTCCACCTTCATCTGACAGTCTAAACTGGAGTTTGACTTTGGCTTTGTGGGAGCAACCGTCAGCACACGCAGATATTCTCAAAGAAAACTGTGTGTACATCCTATACACACAGACACGCACGCTCTCCTCGCATTCACGTTGGGCCTATGGGAGTGGGACGCCCCTTCACATCTTAACGTGGCCTTTGTGTGTGCGAGCCGCTTGATGAGGGCCAGGAGGACGTGCAGCACATCTCAACACCCTAGTTAAACAGATATTTATGTGTTTATGATAAAAAGAGAGGGAGGGAAATAGAGATGTATTCCCCACATTCGCTCATGGATTAGTTGTTGTATGAGATAAATTATTTATTAAAACCGCAGCTTCAAAAAAAAAAAAAAAATGGGGGGGTGGGGGCGAACATCTGCCTCTTTCATGTGGCGCTGGCAAGGTGCCAAGTTGCATGGTGGCATCTGAGGCCGGTCGCAGGGCCTTTTGTCTCATCTTGTTGTCATTTCCTGACAGAGGGGAGATGTTCTTCTGTTCTTCTAGGCCACTGGGTTCCCAAGTTTGTTTGTTTTCCCCCTTTGGGGCCTCTCTTAACTCCCAGTGGGTAAAATCCGTGACTCATCGCTCCCCAGTGGAGTTGGTAATACTTTGAATAGACACAGATGAAACACATTAGCTTTCATTTTTAAGGGCAGTTATTGGCTTACATAATGTGCCTCCGTTTTAGGAGCTGAACTATTTAAGTGGTCAACATAAGCGATAGAAAGCACTCCACGCTACATTTGACTCGTGCCAAACATGTCCCTCATAAGAAAGTATTAATTTACTGTGCCATTAAAATATGCAAAATACCTTTGTGTCATTATGCTGATTACCAATCGGAATATGTTTCATCAGAAATGAACTATGATGCAATGTACCTACTATACCTACTATTTCTTGCTTCATTTTAGCGAGAGGCCCGTTTTAATATTTTGACTCTAGATTTGTTACTCGTGTATAGAGCCAAACAAAATAAGACTGAACTGAATGCCACCAATGGATGCTCATGAGCCAATGGAAGCCTCCTCTTTTACTTTACCTCTACACTTTCATCAGTCACTAAAATATTTTTATACTTCTTTAAAATCAGTAAGACAACAATTCGACACAGCCACATGTCATGTTCATGGGTACAAAATCATTATTTTATTTTCTCCATGTCAGATTTTTCAGAGAGGTTGCAACACATCAAGTTTTAAGTACACAGTAAATGCTAATTGTATGCGCTATTTATTATTCTGTCATTTCTAATTCTTGCACAGGCTTTGGAAATTGAATTTGTGTCGCCCCTAAAGCATTCCTCAACTTGCTCAACTTTTCAATGTTTTTTTCCCTCCTTTTTTCCTGGGGTGGAAATGGGAGGGATGCCGCCTCCTTCTGCAGTTACAAAATCAACAAGAACGCTTTCAGATGCCCTGTGGGAGCCACATATTAGCATCCTGTCACGTTTTATATGACATTTCAATTTTTACTGTGCTGCCAGAGTGAGAGGCACAAAGAAAAACAAAGAAAAACAGGTGCAATTTTAGCACAGCAGCAGTGAGCAGCAGCCACTTGTGGTTCAGACTCATTTCGTGGTGTGATGGGATGTATGGTGCTGCATTATAACGGTTAGGTTTATCATTTTTATGGCATAACCCAGCAGGGAGAATAATGTGATCGGAGGTTAAAGCAGTCTCAAATGGCTCTCTCTATTTCCACCCAGTAGATATAGGACAGATATTTGAGTCCATCGTAATAGGCTAAGTCCTCAGTGACCTCTCTCTTGTTTAGCTCTAGGCCTTGGGTCAGTGAAGAACAAACTGTCTTTGCAAAGTTTACAACTGCACACTTTGCACTTTTGCATATATAGATATATACTCTGGCACGCTGCTATCTCCCTGAAAGAGAAATGGAGCAGCGGAGTACACAGAGGCAGTGTGCTTCTTTCCTTTGTTAAATATTTAATCAAGTGTTTCAAGGAGTTTACCACATTTGTTTACCACAATTTACCAGCAAGTGCTATGTGGTTAGCCTGACTTGGCTGTTTCTATGTACGTGTGTGTGTGAGAGAGTGTGTGTCCCTGGGCTCTCTCTGGTGTCACTGAGGGTTGTTTCTCCTTAACGCATGCAAACAGCTCGCATCACTCTAACGAGCCTCTGTCTTCCCTGATGGGAGCTCTCCCATGATGGAGCCTGCGCCACACACTCGTACACAGAGTGGCTCAATGCTGAACTGATGGGTGCTTGGCTGAGATTTCGTATCACACTCCGCACATCCAAACAATGATGCAAACTTTAGACATAACCGCAAAAAAAAAAAAAAAAAACAACATTTATTTGTTTTAAACGGCCTACGTGCAATTAAAAGAACTCTCTGCCAACAAAGGACAACAACTCACTAAATATTTCTTCCACCAGAAAATAACTTTGCTGATGAGAGTTAATTGATGTCAAAGATGTCTTCAGCACACGCAAACATTTCATTCGCGGGATAAAAAGATGCAGTTTTTTTTATTTAATACACAGAAGTATGCAGTTCTTCTGGCTTTACCCTGAACTCGCATCACTTTCTAAGTAGTAGCCCTGACTCTTTGCTGTACAGTAGATTATAAATCAAATGCTTTTCAGAAGGAGATGTGGACCATCACACAACACACACATTACCAAAGGTCCTGGGCATTCAGAAAATTAATTAAAGCTACAGTATATTTATTCTGTCAACCCACTAAATGCTAATTTATATATGAAGTGTTTTTATATTCTTGCATGTATTTTGTGTTCAAGCATTTGGTTTGTATCAAACGCAGTTGTAGCAGAAAGCAATCCATAGATCTTTAGGAGTAATCTCAGAATCATATGGCTTAAATTCTTAAGTGCATTAAAGTAAATGGCATATGTACTGTGGCATGTATACTCCATACAGGCAAACCTGATATGTGTACCTGACAGAAAAGTACATACTGTATCTACATAGATTCAGACCTGTCTTACAGTCGATGAAATCGTCAAGAATAAATGCTCTGTCAGCCGACTGTAATGACAATTTGTAGTACACAAACTGAACTGTCAGTTACTGTAACATGTCAGTGTAACACATTGCAGATTAGCCAGTTACAGTTGCAGTCTATTAAAATGCATGATGCTAAACTCATTAGGCAGGCTTATTACACTATCTGTCTGAATGATTCAAGCCACGCGGCATCATCCTTCAGAACACTGTTGTCAGAGTCGCAGGGGTTTGTAGCACACTTTGAGCACTAACATGACTTGCAACTGTAGCCAAGTCAAAGCGAGAGGCCTCGCTGATTTAATTGTATTAGCCGTGCCTTCAGGTCTCCAAACAAACCTACTTAGTTTTACTGACAGACACAGGAAGAGACAGATGGGAAAACTGGCCCTGAGTCTCCTGCACAGACCCTGCTCATCCTCCTGAGTGAGACTAGAAGCTAGTCAGGACTAGAACCCCCCCCCCCCCCCCCCCCCCCCCCCCCCCACAAAGAACACAGAAAGGATGTCAAAACCGAGTCCTTGATTTAACTTATGATGCTAGTGATTGATCCACTCTTGAGGACGTGTAATTGTGTGTCTTAGAGAGCTCACATCAAATTTTCCCCTGTTTTCTGTTTAAAAAAGAAAGAAACGTCAACAGAAAGCGTAATTTAACCTTGACTCTGATGTGTGAATGCCATGTCTCTCTCCTGATCTCTCTGTATCTATTCCCTCTCTGTCAGCGATGACATTGCGGTCTAAATCAAACTTGCTCAGTGGAGAAAGAAACTGGGTTTTGAAGTCAAGAGCCCTCATCGTATAATCTGTTTCAGGATATAATATCGTTTGTAGAGTCACACAGCAAGACCAGGTGTGCAGATCAAGCTTATCTAATAGCTGTAGGGTGTTTGTGTGCATATTAGGTTCCATTATAAGAACAGGTTGCCTGGCTCCATATGTGCGCAGTGTGCGGGGAAGCTGGGAAAACAAGGTTCTCCGTGGCCCTCTGTGTTATTGCTACCTCCCGCCTCCCCGAGCCGTGTTTGAAGACAGGAAATACGAGTCAGACCGCAGTCCGAGGGGCATGTGGCAATGGTTTATACTCCGATGACCTCTGACCTATCCTCTCAACCCCCGCCCGCTCTCTCACACCACTCCCCTGGCCCTCAAACACTCTCCCGAAAATAAAACGGCCTGACCCGGCCCAGCCCGGCTCGGCTCGGCCTAACCCAGGCCAGCACAATAGATCCTGCGTTCTGAGATTTGTTTGAGAGAGCAATGAAAAACAGATGGACTCTGAGGAAAGGACTGAGAAGAGGAGGAGGAGAGAGAGGAAGAAAGAAAGGGAGTCTTGTAAAATATTTGCGAAGAAAAATAACCCAGGGACGCTGTCTAATTATATCTATTTGTCTTGTGTGGTTTTGCTGGGGAGGCCATGTGGTCTCCCTGCCTGCTCCATGGTTCATTTTTCACATTATCTGATCCTGGATGGATAGTAAAAAAAGATGAGGGTGGGTTTCGGGGCAGTGGGAGGTGGGTGGTTGTTTTGGGTCTCAATGGGCCTTTGGGGTCCTGGAGGTTTCATGTCTTCGCCTGCGTCACTGTCTTCTTTGGGTATATTGATGAGGATTACCCAGAGTTTTACTTCTCTAATCTAACAATGTCCATCCATCTCCATCAATAACACAGCCATTGCTATTCCTGCTGTTTCTCTAACCAAAGAGAAATGTTGGGTGGCCATGTGGGGTTGTGCCATAATCTTTTGGTTTCTCTTAAACTTTTTTTTGTCTATTTTGCCATTAATTAACTCAAGTTCTTCTAACAGCTGTGTAATATCCTTATTTGTCCAAGCTTTATGAAATCCAGATTCGTTCTTATCTGAACCATGAACGTTTTTTGGCATCTTCAGGTTATTTTTTAAAAATCTATTTGCAAGTTTTCATTTGTTGAATAAATACTCAACAATTAAGGAAGAGATAAAATGAACTCATCCTCTGAGAGATTACCAGCAACCCCTCACCCTTTCCTAAAAAAAACATATTGTCAGCAAGAAAATGCATTTTAGAGCTGTCTGAATGCTTGCGTGGCTACATACTGGAACTGGATGATCTTCTAATAAAAGTCTCCTTTTTGCTATACTGTGTACTGGACGCTCATCCTAACTTGTAACTTTCTTCTGATGACAGATAGTCCTCTTCTTGTTATGCCCCCCTTTCGTCTCCCAAGCATGCCCACCAATCACATCCAGCCGCAACCAGTCTGCGTGTTGATGTCCTCACTCAGCCAACGGCTCTCGATCACTCTCTGTCACCTCATTCTGTCCAGATCCATCCTGTCCCTGCCTGTCAGTCAGTCAGCAGGCAGCTCGTTGACTGTTGCATGACTTCTTCAATTCCTCACTTTGTTTCAGTAAGAGGGGGGGATTGTAGATTTTAGATTGCCTGCCTAGTGTGTGGTTTCTTCCCCCCCCCACTCCTCACAGTATTCTCAAGTTCTCAACCATCAAAAGTTGAAAAGGAAGAGCTCTTCATGGTGGGTGACGACGTTTAATAAGGATGTTAATGATGTCACGGCTGGTGACATCATCACAGTGTGCCAGCCAGCCGAACAAAAGAGGGCTCTGCCCGGTCTTCCTAGCTGTCTTGGCAGCAGCAGAGAGAGAGAAAGAGCGCCCAAAGATTGATGTATCCATTCGGCTTTCAGTTTAATTCTGCCTCTCTATTCACATATTCAAATTTTCCTGTGTGAGCATTTTGATTTGTTCTGCCGACTTTATATCTTTATTACTGCCTGGAATGAAAGCACTCTTGTCAGTTCATGCAGGATATCCGGTGATTTGGCTCCCCACCCCAAATCTTTGACGCTATTTAAAATGTATTGTTTTCACAAAGATGCCTGTGCCCAGCCCTCTGTCTTCTCTGTCCTCTTTCTCTCTCTCCTCCCCTCTCTTCACTGTCTCTCTCCATCACTTCCTTCCTCACCCTTGCTTTCTTTCTCCCTCGCTTACATCTCTATCTGTCCCCTTGCAGGACTCGGAGAGAAAGGGCTTCATGAACAAGCTTTATGCCATTCAGGACGTGTGCATCAGTGTGCAGAATGCACTGGATGAAGTGGCCTCCTATGGCGAGAGGATAAAGAAGTGAGTCGTAAGCCCGCTCCTCGGCATCGGGCCCGCTCCGCTCTGCTCCGCACGTCCTAGTGTTTTTTCGGCAATGCCAGGTTGCCCCGCTTCCCCTTGCCAGCCTAACTGAGTATAACTCTGTGTTGCTCTCAGGAAACACTGCCAGTGTGACACCCAGCCCTGAGAGACAAACACAGGCTGTCTGTCTTTATGCCCATCACATCTCACTTAACCCTGCACGACCTCTTAACTGAATCATGTACATACTAGATTAAACACGTCACTGCACATGCACACACACACACACACACACAACCATTTATTCACTGTACGCTCCTGCATACACATTAGTTTTGAATAGATGCATACAAAGCAAAGGGAAGACAAGGAATATGTTTTTTGATTAAAAGCTGGAATAAAAACAGATCCAGTCTACAGGTTTCTTCTTTGGTTATAGGTGAAACACATTTTAAATCAAACTGACTTGTGACCTGTGTTTCTGTAAAGTTGAGAGCGTTTCACTGATTGCATAGTGTGAATCGTATTGAGTCATAGCCCATTGTCACCCTGCCATGCTGACCTGTAAGACTAGGGGTAAAGTAATTTCATTCCGCACAGTTCCAGTGAGTGTGATGAATTTGTAGTGCGGGGGCATCCCGATCAGCTTGTTTGGGTTGAAAGGAATTAAAATGCCCTCCCCGACTCCTCGCTCTCCTCGTTCTCGGCGTGTTTGGCTGGACCGAGCTTTGCCATGTCCTCTCATTTTTACAGTCCCTTTTCATCTCTCTTTTCAGCACATTTAACTGGACTGTGCCTTTCTTAAGCTGGCTGGCCATTGTGGCTTTCGGAGCAGCCACCATCATCGTCTACTTCATCCCTCTACGATACATTGTGCTAGCCTGGGGTGAGCTAATGTCAAAAATATGCGACATTCATTTACGTGTACTGTTGGTGCAAGTAATTAAGTTTAAGATGTATAGTTAAATGTAGACACAGTGTGTGGCAGAGCAATGCTGTTTTAATGTCCCATGCTTTGACAGTCTAAAGCACAGCCTGTGAGTGTAATGCATATTTTCAACTGTAAAGACTTTAACTTGTATGACATATAGTGCGGCCTGATGTCCACCTCTCTTTCCGGACTCTTCCCTACCCGCCCCCTCATTTTTCTCTCTCTACAGGGGTGAATAAATTCACCAAGAAGCTGCGAGACCCTTACACCATTGATAACAACGAGCTGCTAGACTTTCTGTCCAGAGTGCCCTCAGATGTACAAGTGGTGGGTGAACTTTCCTTTTTCATCTCCGTCTGATCTTTTATATCTTTTTGACAACACATTTCACAGTTCCAGACATGGACAAGGGTGAGGGCTCCTTTTTATTATCTCCTCGTCTCCAACTCTTTTTTTCAGTCTTTTTCGTCCTCAGCCGTTGGCGCCTAACTGTTGTACTTTTCATGTGGGGTGAACTGACTATCCATTATTTTGGCCACGCAGACATCTAATCACATTTTTTTCAAAGCCGTTCCTTTGTTTTCCTATTAATAGCTTCCTAGTATAATTCAATTTCCACATACATAACTGGAGCTGTGTAATAAGATAACGAGGTTAAGTGAGTTTAGTGCCCAGCATATAACTAGGTTGATTGACTCCATACACATACACTCACACACAATTACAGTTAGCTGTTGTTTCCCAGCTATGCTAGTAATTGGAACAGAGTGTAAACCAACAGTTAACCAGCCCCATGCGGTTTTGCTTCTACATTAACCGTGAGATCAGATTAACTTTGTGGCTGAAGACTACAGATGCTTCGTTAGGTAAAATGTAAGTGTGTGTGTGTGTGCGTTAACAGTAACGTGCTGTGCTGTTCAGGACAAAGTGCAGTTTAAACTGCAATTAAGCGGCAGCTTGTGAAAGTCGTTGTGTTATCCAGCACCGATGGTGTCCGCTGTGGCCGTTAAGCCCTGCTGTGCTGAGTTCAATACACACGCACATGAACACACACATAAACACACACACACGCATGCTGAGGCTGAGCGACCCGGGGCCTCTGATACGACCAATCCCCTGCCACATCAGCACTGATACACTTCCTCTTTGATCGCTTGTTGCTGCAACTTCTTTCATCTTTACAGGGTCATAATCCTTGCTCCCCTACACACCCCCGCCAACCCCCCGTGTTCTCCCCCTTTCGGCCCCCGTGCAGTTTTACAGTTTCATAGTTTACTGGGGCCTGCTGCAACAGTAGGCACAAGGCAGGTAGCCACCGGCTTAAATGAGCCCAAGCTGTCCCCTCTGGTGAAGTGCAGCCACCTTACACACCTGGAGCCTGGAGGAGCGGAGCGGTGAAGGGGCCCAGGCCCGGCAGGTATAAGGCCTTTACAAGGCTCCTAATGAGGGCCTGCTGGCTAGGGAAGGTGGGGGCAGACATGCTGCTCTGGTCTGGTGCCCGTGCGGCTGGAGTTGTGCCTACTGTATAAGTAATACTGTAAGTGCTACTGTAACGGTTATTGCTGCAGCTGTCGGAATGGTAATTGCTGCCAGGTTTCACTGACAGTTTGGAGGCTTACCGACCAAGGGAGAGGGGTAAGAATAGATTTCAGGGGAGGAAAAATGAGGATGGAAATAGAGAAACGGGAGGAGGAATTTGGTACAGGAAGTAAAAGTGGAGTTGATTTATCGACTGGTTTGATTATTACGTGCAGGGCAGTCTTGTTTGTATCAATAAGATAAGGTCAATACAATCTTTAGAGTTGCTGCGCAGTCAGCTGTTCAAGAACCGAGACCTGCGATGATCACTTTTTCACTGAATCTAAAGGTTAATTTCCTGCGAAGACTGTCAGCGGTCGTTGGCTAAAAACAGACCAGAACGTTCCGCTCTGCGGTGCGTCCCACAGCTGCCTGCGGTGGTGGCTTCACCTCATTGCCTGCCCCCACCTTACTGGGTCAGAGACGTCCGTGGGGATCGAGCCCTTTAGGCCCTTGCGTGATGCAGAGAGGTGCTGGGGTCCAAATGGAGCGTCGCCTCACGAGCACGTGTCCAGAGCACCCACTGGCATTGGTGCAGAGGCCCACAATGCCTGATACCCTGGATGACTAATGAAGTGCTATTTCAGGGCCCCGGTGTGACCTAACACACACACACACACACGTGATCTCCCAGCAGTATGCATGTGGGGTGTTACAGTGCAGTGTTCCGAATCATTTAGAGGCGCTTCAGTGCAGCAAGAACTGATGAGGTTCTAATGACTTTATATACAAAGAGCATCCACACCGGGCAACAGTCATAATGTATGTCGCTGCACAGCTCCACAGTAACCGTGGAACAGCTTTTTGACTCTCAAAGTTTTTTTTTAGCTTTAGAGTGTACATCAAATAAACTTTGCATTCAGCGGAAACACACCACTCGGGTCTCATCGGTTGAACCATTAAAGGAAGGATCTTTAGTCTTGCAAACCAAGCTCTTTAAATCAATGACACTGGGCCTCTAACAGCACAGTCAAACACCCTTTAAAACCTAAATCCCCAGCGGTGCATGGCAGCCGCAACAGGCAGAGTTACCTTTTTACCACCTGAACAGTTTACTTAAATCATTACGTCCCTCTGTGAGCGGCAATGTTAAAGGCTGGCATGGTATGTAACGCATGTGTGTGTGAGAAAGAGTCACTGTCCCTCTCTGGGTAATCGTTTCTTGTATCTGGTTTGGATCTTTTACCAGCGTAAACTATCCTTACGGTCATTATCAGGGAATCCTTCATGTCCTCTTAAACAAGGCCAAACCGAGCACCTTTATAGTGCTAAGTATTCCCTACCTGGCGTTTGGGAGGTGTCAGTGCACTAGTATGTTTTACGACACCATTAGCTATGTGAGCTAGGGAGTGCGTAAGTAGGGCCAAGGCAATTAGCATGCCAAGTGGCCCTTTATGATCGGTGTAAAGGAGCTGGATCAAACCCCCAGTACAAAAATAAGCATGAATTCCAATTTAGCGCCTAATGAGCAGTGGGGAGTCGGGTTAATATTTTTAGACAACATTTATGTTGGGGAAGAAACCTCATTGGACACACGGGGGTCAAAGGCAGGATAGTTAAAGGTTGAAACATTGCCAGATGCCATCACTTACATCTGCCAGAGGTCTCTCTCTCTCTCCACCACTTTGTCCTTCCCCACTTTTGTGACAAATTTAAGCATTTCACTGCAAGTGGCCAATTAGTCACTATTCAGTATGTGTCGTGCCAAAGCAGCTAATAGGCAAAAACTTTCCCTACTTTGTCATTTCTTTCTGCTCATTGATTTATGTCACCTTGACATGCCTTTTCTTTCCCAGCAACAGCAGCAAAAAGGTGAATCCTCCGATCGGCAGATGTGTGAACTATGCACAATAGCGTTTCCCTGGAAACATTTAATAACCCTTATGCTCCATTAAGCGTCACATGAGATGAAACCCGCTGAGTTTTTTTGCTCTGTGGAACGGGCTGGAAAACAGAATAACATAGTATCATTAAAATGTTGCTCCCTTGCCTTTCTTGACTCCATTTATTTACTCGCCTGTTTGCCTCGCCGTCACCCACCTTGCCTCTCGCCTCGTCTGTCTGCCCACACTGGCATCATCAAAACGCAGTCGAAGGTTCAATGGGAGAGGGAGAGAGAGAATGAGAGACGTGGAGAGAGGGAGCGAGGAGCAGGTCCCGGGATGCTTTGTGGGTAACACCGTTAAACGAAGCACAGTACACGGCGCCCCTTCAGCAGAGCACACTTCAAAGCCTGTTTTGCACTTGTACTGTCAACATTTGGGAGAGGAGCGGAGAGGAGCGAGGGTGGAGCAGCCTTTTGAGCGGCGCTGGGTCTTTACCCACTGCCTCTCCTGTTGATGTTCCCTTTCAGCTCCCCGCTCGCGCTACCAAATTGCTTATGTGCTCACCGCATTACCACACTTTTTACTTTCACCCAATTCCGGTTTCTTTTATTTTGCTAACGTCCCACTTTCTCCTCGCCTCCTCTGCCTTTTCTTCTCTTTTTGACTTTAACTAGCTCTTGTTGTCTGCATGGGTTTTGGCTCCTGCGTGCGTGTGTGTGAGTTATTAGGTGAGGTGAGCGGGGGAGCCAAGGGTATAGCATCAGGCAGGCCTGTCACCTGTAAGGTGGAATTGAACCTGTGACGCATAAGCCCCATTTCTCTTGGCTGGCAGCTCTTCACAGAGAAAAGTCCTGTTTGATTGAGATATTGTTTTTTCCCCGCACCCTTTGTTTTTGTCGATCCCCTTCGCTACTCTTCATGAGAAACAAAACCCTACTTTCTACTGACGTGCAAACTTTTCTTTGTTTTTTTTTTCCTGCACTCACAAATAGTTTTGTTTGGACAGGAATGTCAACGCGCAGAATTAAATTGCCGTGTTCCTTTTTTGCTGCTGTAGGCGTTTGGCCGTGTAATGGGACCACTAACAGCCAGTGATCCCGCACAATACCTGTCCTACTTTCGGATCCGTGGTAGCTTGCAGCAAATGATGAGTGAGAATAAGTTGCATATGGTGAAACATTTTGATAAAGGCAGACTCTTTTTGTGACTTTGCTTCCAATTATTCAATATTAACAGAATATGTCCATGTAGCTGCTCCACAGGCAGGTGTGCTGTTACTCATTCACTCATGAGTGATTTAAATCATTCAACCATCTCTCACTTGTTCATCCATGGATGCACCACTGTCATTGATCGCAATGTCAACGTGGGCACTCTGCCAGGACTGTCATGGTCCCCCAACAAACTACCACTGCACACACACACACACACACACACACACACACAGATGGGGCCATATAAACCCCTCTCGGTCTCCTGGGTTTTTGCTCCGTTGTCTGCTTTAGTTGGCAGGGCTATAAAAGGATCCACACCCACATGAGAACAGTATCTGTCATCACCCGAGTGTCCACGGATCTCCCTCTCTCTCACCCAGTCTCTTCTTCACTCTCTTTGTTTTCTCTCCCGACTCCTTTGTTGGTTTGTCCCGCTCTCTGCCCTTCCTCCCTTCATCTTTACATCTATTTCCGTCCCGTCTTTATCTCGCTTCCCATCATTCCTCTCCTTCCTTGTTTTCTCCACCTGAATTATTTCCTCTTATCCTTTCAGACTGCCTCGTAGCCTCTCCTCTCACTCCCTGTGTCCAACTAACCGGTTTTATTTGTACAGCTGTTTAGTAGGATGTTAGTTTGCCTTGCGGACAGTGAGGAGTATCCAGATCTGTATTAGTGCAGACCGGCTGCCTAGTGAGGCGTGGAGAGCAACACATGCTGGCCTAACCACTCTGTAAGCAGCGTAACGAGACATTGGTGACCACCACTGAGACAGAGGAACAGAAAAAACCCCACTGTATGCGTGTGTACAGTGTGTGGATGTCTATGGGATTTTAATGATACAGGAGTGCCAGGGTGTTGTATGCTGCATGGTGTGGGAGGCGCGGGGGTGTGTGTGTGTGTGTGTGTACATTCTCCTTGCTGGTATTCATATGTGCATGCATGTGTCTTCATTGGTGAGCACACGCACGTCTCTTAGCATCCCAGATTCGTACATTGCAGGCTGAGGATACTGGAAGGCGCCGTTGAAGCGACAGTGGGAACCAGTAGAAGATGGATGATAAAGGCTCGTTCCCAGCCAGTGCTGAGACACGCCGCTGTTCCAGTCCACAGCAGACAGACCCACCATGAGACAGAACAGAGAAACCGTATTGACGTCAGTTTGTTGTCTGCCTGGAGAATCAGAGAGGGTGTCAGTCAGTCAGACAGGCAGAGTAGCCTACAGTACATCAGCCCTAGGAAGGATCCCACAGACGATACTGGCTCTTTGGTGCTGTGACTGTTAAGTCTTGTTTTTTTTTTTTTTTTCTATTAGTATTCTGATTCAGTGGCTAGTGCTTGTCAGTGTCTAGAATCTGTCTAGGCTAGCGACTGTATTTGTGTGTGCCTGCACACACATCTGAAAGTGAGAGACTGCCAGAGTGACAGTCTCTGGTTGTTGATGCTCAGCCACTGTGATGCTGTTGCGTCTGAGTGTCCATCACATAAGAGCAGCTTCTTTCTAAGCTTTGCTCACCATCTTCGCAAAGCACCACATGAAGTGGGAATCAGTTCCCTTTGGGAGAAATAGGTGACACTCAGTGAAAAATGCTGAGCAAATCCCGAAGTGATTGTAATGTGTAGATATTTTTAACTAACCAAGACATTGAATAATTAGAATTATAGGATTAAAGGAATATTTTTGACATTTTTGGGAGGTTTTCGCTTTCTTGATACCACTCTCATATGTATCTGTTAGATATGAAGTTATAGACAGGTGGCGGTTAGTTTAGCTTAGCATAAAGACGGAAAACGGAGCAAATCAGTGAGTTTTGGTCTCGTACTTACAACTGTTATAGCATACATAAGAGAACAACAAACATAACATGAGCCTTTAAAGAAAGTAAAATCCGGCTTTTAAAAATATTTATGTTGAATCTATTATCTTTGCTCACACTTTGCGATCAAACCATCTATGTCCAGGTGTTTCCGTCTGCTGTCCTTGACTAAATATCTGAACAGTGTTTTTAAAGAAAGCAGGAGTCCTTGACTTTCCTCTCTTCTTCCTGCTGCCTGAAGATGCAACTAATCCAAGGTGGCTATAAAACACTCTGCGTTGATGTTGCTGTTGTGCACATAGTGGCTAATTGTCCGCCTGTGTGCAAAGCGGCCGGAGCCTCATCGGGTCAGGTCTGAAGGAAAGCTCCTCACAGACAGACTCAGCTCTCTGATGGCTAACTGCAGTTCAGCCAGAGTGGAGAAAGAAAGTTGTTGAAGAGATTGTATGTTGCTCTTTTTTTTTTCTTGGTTTTTGTACTATGAATGATGCAAACATTGCACTCGGTTGTCGGTCTCTGGCCAGTAGATAGTATACATTTCGTACATTTTAGTATACGTACATTTTCTAAAAAATGTGAGTTTACGTAAGAGAAAACAATGGCACATGAACGGAGACATTAGAATTTTGTCCATAATTACATGTTTAGCCATATAAAGCCCTTGATATAGTGTGATCAGTACTGAGTTTAGAGTCCAGCTACTATAACTACCAGCTAAACACAGACGTTGGTGTTGAAAGGGTTACGGTGCTTTTTCTTCTATCTTCTGTCTCCTTCCCATGTCTCTGCCCTTTCTCTCCTAACCATCGTGCCTTACTGAGATGACTCTGTTGTCTCTCCAAGCTTTCCCATGAGGCCTTGCCCTGTTCTCTGTTTGTTTGTGTGATCCCTTCCCTTAGGCCACTGTCCCACATCTGCGGAAGTATGTGTGTACGTGTATATTTGTGTGCATCTGTATTCGGAGCTTTGAACAGTGTACATGGATTGTGTGTGTGTGTGTGTGTGTGCGTGCGTGCGTGCGTGCGTGCGTGCGAGTGTCTTCATGTGCATCTGTGTGTGTATGTGTGTGTTGTAATCATTGTGTAATCCCTTCCCTGAGGCCACTGTTCCACACAGCTGGACTCAGAGAGCCTCTGGAGGGTTTCTGTGCTATTCAAGCATCCTCTGCTCTTTCCACCTGACCGCATGTTGTGTGTGTGTGCGCGTGTGTGTGTGTGCGTGTGTGTGTGTGTTTCTGTGTGTTTTAACAGGTGCAGTACCGAGAGCTGAAACTGGATCCCATTCCCAGTCCAAATAAAAGGAAGAAAAACAACCCCGGGTAGATGACTATGTCCGCCCACCAACTCTTCTCACTTTTCTTCTCGTGGTCTATTACTGGACACTGAGGAGCAGAGGAAGACGGCTCCGGACCAGCTCGGCTCAGCTATCCTTCCTTTTTTTTTTTTTCCTTTGCTATTTTCTTCTCTTAATCCTTTTTTTTCTGTCTTTAATTGCTCATGACGTACAGTACAGTACAGTTTCCTGAAGTGTAATTTTTGTATAAAAAAAAAAAAAAAAAGATGAGTACAAGAAATATTCTCATCACCATTATGCTTTTTGATTGATTTTAAAGGTGAGTGGGAAAGATGGATGGAATGACCTTTTTCTCAGCCGGGTGATCCATTCCCCTCTTTCCTTCTCTCCATCACTCTGACACCTCGGAGGACTTTGCCCATCTGCTTGCCACAAGTGACAAGTGTCAGACAATGAGTAACACGAGTTTAAGCATTTATACTCACTGTCCCAAAAAAACATTTTCAGTGCATCCATGCTTATGAAAATACAAGCCTTATACTAACATTCTGTAATAGACTTTCAAATTTAGTTTTTTTTTTTTTTTTTTAGCTCATATTGTAGTTATTAAATGCTTTTGGTAATATGTTCATATTTTCTAATTGTTTTTGTACTGAAGTATCTTTTGTTTTCTTCCTCTCTTGGATGCGGTAATGATGTTATGTTCACTGGCAGTAATTTGGATTGTTTCCACTTAACTCAGCCAGCCAAGTTGATTAGCAATTATGGTCGTAGCCTCCAGATATGTCCTTCTACACAAACACAAACCTGGACCAACAGGCTGAAGGCTTGTGGTGGTATCTGTCTGTGCTTTATTACAATGGCCAAATTTGCTTTTTTTTAAAGACATTAATCCCAAACAAAAAAATTAAACCACAGTGGTATTAGTTAAAGTACAGTGAGTCTGTTCCTCTTAAAATAGATTGTGATTACATAATCATCATTAAATAATACCCAGAGGGAAAAAGGAACATTGTAGAGTATTAGAGAGTTGGTGTTTTACCCCAAACCTTTACCACTACTACATGTCCCGGTAATTTAGCCGTAGCCTCGTTTAACCCCTTTAAAAACATGTCAAAGTCCCTGTCAGTCCATCAGTGAGACAGCTTCTGTCTGTCAGGAGGCACAGCATACTGGGCCTTCTGCTGTCGTGGTGTTAATATAGATGTCACCCAGTCTATGCAGAGTGTCGCCAGGCAGGCAGGCCTTAAGGCAGCCACAGCCCTAATCATGTTTGAAAGACTGGTCTCCTTTCCTCTCATCTCCCCGTGTGTTTGCCTCAGCGGCCACACAAGAAAACATCCACACACACACACACACACGCATAAGCATGCATGCAGACACCGGAATGAAAAAAATAAAAATAACACCCCCTTAACGTGAATACACGGCTTCTTTAAGAGATCTCGCGTACACATACTGTACCTTCTTGCTCACAGATGAAAGCATAACATCCCATTTGAGCAGGCACATTCTCTCCCTCTTAGGCACACACACTCACACAAACATGCTCTCTGTGATGCTGTGCCCCAGGCTGGCCGCCCTCTCCATCTGCCCCACCTACTGTGCCCACAGCTCAACTTTGATCTGTCTTTCCAGAGACAGAGGCTTGTGTATGTGAACTGTGCATGTAAGAGTGTTTGCGTATACACGTTTATGCAATCAAAGACGCGTTGCTTTTTCTCTGCGTCGGTGTGTGTTACAATTGTATCTCCCCTCCAGCTGTAGACTGATGCGTAGATTCAGCCGATGTGTGTGTGTGTGTGTGTGTGTGTGATTGTGGTGCAGCAGAAGTGCCAGCTGTTATTTGGTGTGGAGTTTGCTGGTGTAGAGGGCCGTCAGCTAGATGAGCAGCAAGTCGCTGTGTGACAAGACAAGGCTCTGAGGGGACTTAGGTCTGAGGTGTCAGGGATGTGTGTGTGTGTCTGTGTGTGTGTGTGTGTGTTGTGTGTGTGTGTTTTATGCTATTTCAGATCCCTCTTCCCATCATGCTTCTCTCCGTTTGCTCTCTCTGCGGTTCCCTCATTCGTCAGTGAGCAGGGTTGCGACCCTGTCTGAAGGGACGGTCTCCTGGGCTTCTTGCTGAGCATCTGTTGAAAGATCACAGCTCAGGCTACATTTGAGGAGGTCTCCTCTCATCCTACTGATCCCTGCCTCCATTTCTCCCCCCCCACCCACCCACCCCATCTCCATCTTTTTTGTTCCCTCTCCGCTCTTGGTCTGCCTGTCTCTTGCTCTACACCCCCTCCCCACCACAACTAGTGCTCTTTTCTGCCATTTTGTCATCCTCTCGCCCTGCCTGTCTGCTTGCCATCGCGCCCCCCCCCCTTTTTTACCCATCCATCTCCATACTTAAATATCAACAGGCTTGGATCTGTCACTCTAGAGGGCCATTGATTTTGTTGTGTTGTTTTGAGGAATCCACTTGAAAGACAATAACAGACAGTCCCCTAAGAGTAGCGTCGCAGACTGATTATAGTCTCCTCAACAAACACACTCCGTGGCTCGTGAAGGATGGCTTTTTTATATTGCCTGAAGGGATTGTTTGAATACCTGATATGTACTGTATGTGTCTACTACTGTATGTAGTTATTTTACAGCAAATTGTGGTGACTATTGTGTGGTATTGCATCCAAATACCGTTTCTTTTTATTATTGGATTTCGGCTCTGTTTGCAAGCAAACCAAAGTGTTTTTATTTTATATGATGTAGAGAAATAAATTATATAAAGGAATGTATCAGACTGACAGCTGTAAAGGGAAAAAAAGCACTTTCATTTGCAACAAGTTAAAATGAGACTATTTATTTTTTAAATACTGTACATAGCTAACTACTAATTTATGTTTGTATTTTATACAGTATGCCTGTTGATGGTCTGATGGTTGATGTTGTAAAGTAGGTGTATGCCTGCCTCTTTTTCCGCCTGCAACGTTGCCTGCCTGTTCATCTTCATGTGCCCAGTTCTGACCAATGGCATTTCAGGACAGGAATAAGGAGCTGAGACATGGGTTTGGTCAGGAAGGGTGAAAGAAAACATGATGTATATTTCCTGTTTGAGAAATTTAATGCATCTGATATATGTTGCTTATTTTGAAGAAAAAAAAAAAAAAAAAAAAAAAGTAAAAAATTAAATATTTTTTATCACCTTCAGAGTGTCTGATTTATTGCAAAATTGGTTTTACGCTTCAACGATCTCGTTTCTGAGCCAACACAGAGCAGCCGAGGAAAAAAAAAACGGCCATTCATCTCAGTCTGAAAATCCCCTCTCCTCACCTCTGTTGCTCCACGGCCCACTTGACCCCCTCCAACAAGCAGGCCTAAACCCCTTTCTTCATTCATGTTCAGCTTCAGGAAGTGACTCATTCCTCACTGCGGTCTGTGTGGCTGAGACACTGAGTGCACATCAGAGCCTCGAGCGTCACAGACACAGATGATTTCTACCAGAACTGTTTTTACTCACTGCGTCCCTCGCATGAAGCCACTCCATTTGTTAGAGCCTTTCAGCCTCACACTGCAGTAGCCATTTCCCCCCCCTGATTTATTAGTATAAAATACTTGACCCCTCTGCTGATTTTAATGCTATCAGAATGTCTGAACAAGTTATTTTTATTTCGTGTTGTGATAAATATAAGTTGACGTGTTTAGAAAAAACGTTTATTTGTGAACAAGGTAGTTGTAGAAAACAAGATCTTGAGGTAGTAACAGTCTATTCACAAATGAGTGCGTTGCCATAAATACATGCAACTCAGAAAATTCGACAAATACGCTTTAAACATTTCTACAGTTGAGAAATATAAGACAAGGTAGTGTAACACAGCCAGAGCATGTTGTACTTGGAATTCATTTTATACTTTTCTTATATGTAGAAATAAACATACAGCTAACTTCAGAAAAGCACGCAGAAATATTTACCCGACTGGAAAGACGGGAGAAAGCCACATTATTTTTTGGAGGCCAGAAGGTGTCTGTTGCGTGTGTTGACATTTTAAGGCCTTTTATAAATTTTACAATCATATTAAACAGCTGTATATAACTGACACAGATGCCCTTTTGTCAGCATTTCAATCACATGTTGCACATTCAAGTTTCAAGCTTTTTCCAAAAGTGTGTTGTCCAGTGATTCTGATTCACAGATCAGCCAGGAGCGCTTCCCCCCGAGACTTGAGACCCTCCAGTATCTCCATTAGGAACAGTGTATTCTCTACTTTGCACTCTTTCACTGCCGGAGACACCTGCCCGAGGTAACTCCCTCTGCCGAGCTCCAGCAACGTCTCCGCATCCTCCACCAGCCTCACTGCCCGCTGGTCTGTCCAGCCCAGAGTCACTATTTGGTGGGAGTGTGTCTCCAAGATCCTGACCAGCGTGTAGCTCAGACTGTGGGACTTGTCGCTGGGCAGGCGCCTCTCTTGCTGGTAGGAGAAAATAAGATGTGCCAGCAGAGAGGATGCGGCCTCCAGGAGGGGCAGGTTCAAGACCTCGGTCGAGCAGTTTCTCAGGGCTGAGTCTCCAGCATGCGCGCTGTGGATGAGCTCCTCCCTCCGACTTGTTGCAGAGACCAGATCCAGTGCAGTGTGCCCGCTTCCATCAGTCTGCTGCAGCAGAATTGAGCCTGGAGGGGGCAGAGGGACAGGATCAAAACACACGAGTCATTTTTTATCACAATTCAAGGCTACTACAGGCGGATTCCACGATGACATTTACTGCTCTTGAAAAGATTGTACGCATGGCTCAAAATGCTGCAGCACGGTCCCCGATATAAATACATTTAATAAACTAAACTAAATGCTTGCCTGTAATACTTTTGATTTAAAACTGCTGCAGAACAAAACCCTTCACTTCGTAAACATTGTACAATGACAGAAAGAGTGTCTTTAAGAGGATCTGTCAATGCCTCTATTGACGTAAGACCACTCTCCGCATGGGAGCACAAGGACAAGAGTGCATAATGTAATCAGTTTTTCAAGGGTTTGACACAAAGTGCATGCATGTGACAGGCTTCACACACAGATCATGACAAAACAGAAAATCTAAATGCAAACACTATTTAAACATAAGTACTCCTTGACCCCCCCCCCCCCCCTCCAGTATTCTACTACCTTCACTAAAGCGCATCTTTAAGTTGCCTCCCAGATTGAAATGAATGTTGTTTTGAGTGGCTTAACCTGAAAGTACTTGTTAGGAAATAGACTTCTACTAATGAACTTTAAATGTGACGTGTTGTTTTGGGGAGCTGTGACATAATGGGATTTGATTTTAAATATTTGAATTTAACATGGCAGATTGGCCTGAGACGAGGAGGTTAATGAGTTTAATGTAAACAGCTGGCTGAGGCATCACGGCTAACATAATGACACGCTGACATGCAGCCAAGCTACTGTAGGCTGCAGCATCATTATCAAATAAGGCGGAAGAGACGCAGTTGACGCCGCGCAGGTCGACGACAGGACGCTGCAACAGATATAAATAGTGTGCAGACACACAAACCTGCGTTTGCTATACAGTACGCACGCACACACACACACACACACACACTCAGTGAAGTGAGGAGTTAAAGTGTAAGGGGAACAGCTGTTCTCCCAATAGGGCCTTAGTGCCAGCCAGGGCTTTTAGCTCACTTCAGCACTAACTTCATCTGACACTTTGTCTTAACTGTGTGACTGGCGGGTCACTTTGTGTTTGTGTAAAAGGCATAGAGGGTTGGTGACCTGATGAGGCTCCGCTTACCTGTTTTTTTTTTTTTTTTATTAAAAAAAAAAAAAAATATGTAAACGCTGTGAGCGAGATCATCGCGGTCATCAGAAACACTAAAAACGGAGCGCCGCCGGGGGTGACAAACTCGCAACAGACCTCGACTGTGACGTCAGGAAATTGCTCTGCTGCTGTAGTTCTTTATAGAGAACTACAAATACTGCGTTCACTGAGAATAAAGGGATTTTATGTTATTTTAGTGAAAGAAGCAGATGAGGCACATTGACGTTCAAATGAAAGGCAAAAGGGCCAAACACAGGTATACCCATACATTTAAAACCCCTCACCTTGACTTTGACCTTCCAGCGCTGCACTACATTCAAGCTGAACGTGACAGTCACAATTGAATGTAACACTTTCCCTCCCCTCGAACAAAGCCAAGAACGTTATAACAGTGACATTTACCGTCTACTCTCTCTACTCTTCTGCTTTGTCCGGTTCAGACTGAAAGGCATTTTCCAGTATCAGGCAGGCCAGGGCGCACTTAGCCTACACAGAGCGGGTCGAGTCAAGTGTGAGCCCTTTGTTTGCTTTCAGATGGACCCATTTCTTCGGCAAACTGCTCTTGATGGCACTTGACTGTTCAACCTCGGCAATGCTGCTGCCACATGCGAGTTTACAGCTCTGCGGAGGCTTGGTGTGACACACAGACTGCTGCTTGATACAACTGCTGCCAGTTGTTTCAGTTTGACAGACATTGTGGGGCTGCGGCATTATGTTTTAAAGAAGGGACAAATGTGTGTGTTTGTGTGCGAGCGCGGTGCATTGTGACACAAACCACACTTACTAAGCCTCCCAAATGCCATTTTGACAAAAAGACAGCCTTGTTTTTAAATGACACACACAGGAAAAAAAAAAGAAGTTTAAAATGGAACAATATGAATTCTGAAATTTCTCTCCATCTCTCTGTCTGCCACTGAACTAACACTGTGTAGCAGTTATGAGATAATCGGTGAGAGCTCACGTAGCTGTTAGCGGGGAAGGTCAGCGCTCATCTACCTTTTAGTGCTTCAAGCCTGAGTGGCAAAAACTCAATCTGCATAAATTGTGGCATTAATCTACATAAACTTTTACATAAGCGGGGAAATTTCAAATGCAGGGGTCAGGCATCGGGGGCAGCAGTCAAGGACGTAAGAGCACAGATTTGATCAAAGTGGCCACGAGAGAAAGACAGAGGGGAGGGAGAGGGAGACGGAGCGACGTGGTGTGTGTGAGAGAGTGAGCTTGTTCACAGCAGGTCATAATCACCAGGTTTCTATAACAAGCTGTCCTCGCTTTTACGCTCATGCAGTAGGAGTGGCTGTAATGTGTGAAGCCAGCCATGGCGTGACACATAGCAGAAAGCTTCAGGTCCACCAGAATGTGGAAAAAAACACTATAGTACCCCATGCAGACACACGGGAACACGCAACATCATTGTCTGCTGGAAAATGGATCCATCTTTGTCCCTTTCTGCATGAGCTCTATAAAAAAAAAAAAATAAAAAAAAAGATGAGGAAGGCCCTTTGAACAATGAGGCCTTTTTTCTTTACAATATATCACCGGCAGTCCGGCTGTGGACTGAGCTCTGCGAGGGGCCTTTGAGCGTGGACTTTAAACAAATGTTGAAAAAGAGTAAAATGCGAGGACAAGGTTTACTTCTCCTTAATACTTCTCCGCAGTACTTCAACTGGCACCATACGGGACCATTTAAACTGATACAGGATATAGGAAAAATTAACAAAAGGGCAAAACTCAAATGCAATACTCAAATATGTGCATGGATACGTACATATCGAGTGCGTGCATGAACTAAATTTACATCAGTCACTCTTGACATATCGTGAATTTCACCAAAGAAAGTCGAATAGAAATAAGGACAATTTGAGCATAAAGCTCCAGACAAAGCATCAAACTTACACTACAAGTGAGATTCCCAATTACAGGTGTATTGTCAAACAGTAGAATTCTTGATGCGCAATTTTTTTTATTATTTATTATTTTTTTTTTAAATGCAGAGAGTGACACACAGACTTGCAATTCTCCAGCGTTCCCCGACTTCATCGTGTTAAACCCGGCTGACAGACAGACTCCAACCAGAGGCCTGACACTGGTGTGGGGAGGAGA
>CALSBV010010907.1:3859402-3893130 GCA_943590825.1 Bovichtus diacanthus | reverse complement strand
ACACACACACACACACACACACACACACACACACACACACACACACAGGGTCATGTGCGGCAGCCTTGGGCAATGGGAGGAGGAGAGCAGAGTCAGCCTTGCCCTCAGCCATGGCATCCTTTCCTTGCCAGCTCCCTAAGCCTGGAGGGACTGAGGTAGAGGGGGTAGGGGGTGGGATCCATCCATTCCTCCCCCCTACAATTCACCCCTAAAAAAAACAGCGAGAGAGACACAGAGAGAGAGAGAGAGCCCAGGCCTCCAAGCAGACAAGCTTACAAAGGGGTGAGATCACTCTCAAATAAAGGCTTTGTTGGTGTGCCAGTGTCAGTGTTGCCCTCTCTGGCCTACCAGAACCTTGGCAGCTAGGTTCAGCCTTTCTGTTGGAAACAGCAGGGTGAATGCCTCAGTGGAAAATATAGTTTCAGGAGATGTAGCAGGCACTCAGAAGAACAAAACACAGGAATATAACAAATAAAAGAGAGAGGAAAACAGGCTAGTGGGCCAGATGCGTTTCCATTCCTCTATCATGGGACCTTGCAGCGAGTCTCCTTGGCCAAAATTTTAAAAGGAGTCTGATGTATGGGTGCTAGAAATGCTGCCATAAGCACAAAAGTCCTTCTGCTGGAATGAACAACAACATAAAGATGCTTACGGTAACTAAGCACGATTTAGCCTCAAAGCCAAAACTTTCCACATTTAACAGCCAGGACTTAAAGATCCAAAAAAAAAAAAAAAAAAAGAGAAAAAAAATGCTAGACCTATCGCGATGGTGTCCATGGCAACGAGATGGAGATCACGAGAAAAAGAGACCAAGAGAGACGGTGTAGCCTGGAGTCAGGAGGACCACCTCCTCACCAGCTCCCTGCTGTAGCCTTTAGACAACCCGCCATCAAGGTGAGAGGAAATAGCAGTCAGAAGAGAACGAGTGAGAAAAAGAAGTAGACCTATAATGTACAAGCCTGCAGGTGTTTCAAATTGAGAGTATTCTCATTCCTGTTGTTCTGCTCGGTCCCTGTGAAGAGACCTGGCCTAGACAGCAGGCCAGACGTCTGCTGCGCGCACACGCACACAAACACACACCCACACATACACACACTTCATCTTCTAATTTTACAGATAGAGATAGCTGTTTCTTCCTCTGACCTCTTTTAATTTGCTCTCCCTCCTGTTACTGAGGAAGGAAGGAAAAAAAAAAAAAAAAAAAAAGCACGCTCTCTTGTTTCCTCTCCGGGACTAAACAATCCCAGTCTAATTTATTTTTTGAGGACAGAATATGTACATGTGTTAATGGGAAAGTCGAATCAAATTAACTATAATTAGTCAAACTGAGAGGTGAGCAGAGGCAGAGGTATGCAACATGGGAGATTTGTTCAATGCTGGCGAATGGCACCCCTCCCCACCCTCCTCAAAAACACACACACATTTCCTCTGCCACCTGCTGCCGCACACCCAGCGACGCCACCCTCTCTCGAGCTCCGACACCCGTCACGCTCGCTTCAACCCTCCTGAGCGCAGACTGTATGTGGCATGCAAACATGCCGACACACAAACTAGTTGTGTTGTCACACATTTCCACAAAAGACCTGTGTGTGAATTTCGCACGCGGAGGATCCTGACTCCTCTAATCTCGTCAAAAAGACATTAACAGACATCTCATGAGGTGATGCTGTAATCTGTTTGGACAGACACTGCAGTGCAGGATTGCATGAGGATTATGAAGACAAGCAGTCGGGGCAGAGGGAGATATGGTATAGATGATCTGCAATTCATAAAGAGAAGACGCAGACAGCCGCTACGGCCTCTGGGGTCCAGGACCAATTCTTTTTGTCTTGGGCGCACTGCGAGTGTGCAGCACATAATTCTTTAGGTATTTAGTTAAGTAACCGTAATTTACCCTCAGATAACATACACAAATTGTACATTAAACAGATATTCCAGTGAGAGAGCCTAACGTTCGATCTTAAGAATGAATCAAGCCTAAAATAACCCTAGATCCTACATTTCCCAGAATGCAAATTAATACCGTCTTAGGTTAGATTCTCCACGCCGAGTAAATTGCCTATATCTTTCAGAGTCTAACTCTCACAGGCTTTCCGCTAAAACATTGCAGTCTCCATGCCCAGGACGAATTAACCCTAATGACATCATCAGGGTTATTTTTTTTTCCACACTTTGGAAAGCACCCTCCAGAGCCGAAGACGACATTACACAACTGCTTTTCAGAGGCTGAATAGTCATCAGTGTAATGAATGAACTGAACTTGATTTGTAAAATCGGTGCCCCTTTAAAAGCCCCAATATCAACAGGTCCCTCACTCTACCAGGAGGCTAGTTAAGATAAAACTGGCCTTGCTAATAAGGTCGAAAGCAGCATTCAATCTGTCAGTAAGCGCCGCTGCATTTGTTGGCTACATTAAATTGAAAACTTGTCTTGGCTCCAGCAGCGGTGACATGCGGCCCACCACTGCAGTAAATCATTAGCTAAATGGCTAATTCTACAGATTAGCTCTCTTGGCAGCGCACTGGCCAGACAAGTGAAAGGTGTTTTATTTTAACATTATATGATTCCATCAATGTGACGGGGACTATTTGGTTTAATGAATCATTTCAAAGAAGATGGATGACATGCAGACGTGTGAAAATAGCTGAGTGTATCCCATTCAATTAGGAAATATACACACGGAGCATACAGTTAGAGTAGCAATTTTTTTTTTACTGAACCTGCCTGAGTAATGATGTTGACAAAATAAAGCACAAAGACTAATATCAGTGTCAGGTTCAACTTGAAAAAGCTGGAAAATAACAACAAATCTGGTCATATTCTGATTGGCCGAGCAACATTAAAATCATTAGCCTAACCTAGTAAATGTGCAGCTGGACACACAAAGGTGTTCATTTACTGATGTGCCAAGAAGAAACCACTTCCAAAGCCAATATTACTTTTACAATTATTTAGGTATCATAAAGATAGAATTGGGGTTAATCATTTTTAATAGCGTTAGCTGCATCTTATAAAACCAATACTTTGTGTCATGCTTTAAATCAACTCACACTCCTGGGTGTATTGGTGAAGTCCACTCACCTGCATGCTCCAGTAGGATCTTGGCGATGTCCATGTGTCCATTTAGCACGGCGTCGTGCAGTGGACTGACTCCGCCCACCTGGTTATTAAGAAAAGGCGCAGGGCGGTGACGTAGCAAAACCTCCACACACGCAGTGCTGCCATGATTGCACGCTTCATGCAGAGGCGTCCAGCCTGCATGGTCTACAAACAGGCAAATAAAACTTTGATTATTTGTTTATCTTCTGAGGTTAAAAAGCTTAAAAATACATTTTAAAGATCTCTGACATTTTAAGACTTTTAAATCACTGCTTCATGCCAAGATGTTGTGTATTAAGCAGCGGGATGGATATGTACATCTCCCAAAATATAGAATAAAGACAATATTAAAGTTTGACTGCAGTGTCATGATGAAAGAATAAAGAGACTTATTGTGACAGGAGGCTGCAGCAAAGTCGTTGGTTAGCTCTGAGAGCTAACAACTCGGCTAGCAAATAAGCTAGCGTAGACTAGATTGAAGGAACTCCGTGTTAAATTAGGGAGGCAATGTTTTTAAGAACTTAAAACATTTTCTTTTTAATCAATGACTCATCTTTCTTTCCATTGCCTTAAAACAAAAGACATTAACACGACTGAACTAAGTCTGCTAAAGACTTAATATCTATTAGGCTGCTTGACATTCTTATTTGAGAGATACAAATAGGTTGCTAACCACTGCCCGTGTGCATCTTACATAGTTATAGAAAAATCAGCATTTCCAGTTTCCAATTTCATGTTTTACAATGGTCGTTGTAAAAAAAATGAAAGTAGACAAGTCCTAAAGAATAGAAATGAGACCACTTGGAGAACATCACAACGTAGATCTGTTTTTAACCACATCAAAGAACTCCAACCGAAAATGTCTCGTCTCAGTTAACTCGGGCCTCGTTCAGGGAGACAACTGCGAGGTGACAGCAATAATTTTACCATTTTGCACATATTTCTGCCTGATCACATTTTGGGCATCAACTCCTGCATAAGTCCCTCACCAAGACGCAAGTTCATTAAGGCTGCTATTACAGTGCTATTACAAAATCGGAGAAACCTTTTAAAACAGCACAACATTTCCATAAAAGGAGGGGAAGTCGTTATATTTGACCTAAAAGGGACAAAAGAAAGTCACTCTGAAATATCAAAAGGTATTCAATTCACCGTAAGTCACCGTAAAGCTATAAATCTGAGCCTCTAAATGCATCCAGCTCTTTCTAGACACACCCTTTACATTTTAGGTAAAGGTTAACCTCAATGATGACGCACACGCACTCCTATTTCTTCTCAACTCTTCCCCCCCCCCACCCCCCCAATGTTAATCGCTCTCCGAAACCCTAGAGCAAACAGTGGGAGTGAAGTCAGATGACGATGAGACAGAGGTTACAGAGAAAAGGGAAAGCGAGAAAGTCTTACCTTTAACATTGATGTCCGTGCCAGGAAGCGCCAGGATCTGAAGCACTGTTTCCACTTGGTTCCTCTTGCAAGCTCTGTGGAGGAGGGTCTCTCCTTCGACCAGGACACACACATCGGACAAACACACCCAAAAGAGGGAAGAGGCGAGAGAGAAGAGAGAAATCCAAAATTAGGGTGTGCCCCGATGTCCTGCCCATTGTCCCCCTCAATATGTTGAACACGCCAATAAAATACCACAGAAATGTCCCCAAACACCAAAAAAAAAAAAAAAAAAAACCTGACCTAAAAAAAGTACGACCCGCCAATGAGGATGCGATTTAAGAAGAGTGATGAGAAAAAGGGGGAGATCTTTCAAGGGAAAAAAATTGGAGGAAAAAAATTAAAGATGGAGAGACTAATTTGCCTCGCTCTTTCGCTCTTTTATAGACACAGAGATTTTCTACTTACACCTCGAGCCCAACAAAGTTAAGATCGGGGCAGCCGGCGACTGAATGAATGTAGTGGCGAGAATGTAGCCTTGCTTCCTGTCCGCTCGTCCCTATATTGTTACTTGAGAGGAAGTTATGGTAGACAGCCCACGCACAAAGCCTCGAAAAGGATTCTTCACAGATCCAGGGTTCAAAAGCTCCGCTGGGCATTGCCAGTGTCACCACGTGATATTTAATCAGCAAACTACCAGTGAACAGGCGTGGAAAAAAACCCTCTTAAGAAAGTTCATTTACATTTTTTTTTTAAAACACAATTTTCTTCTCCCCTCTTTCCCTTTTCCTCATCTTTACCCTGTCCCTCACTTTTTCCTGATACAATATTAAACCAGGAATATATTAGCGGGCCAGAGCCCCCTCCTTTCATGTATGGCTGAACTTCAGAGGGAAGTTAAAGGCCAAGCATGAGTGGCTTTGTGCTTGCCAGTATAATACAGGACTGCAAAGCCCATAATAAATGCTTTACTAGCGCTCCCCAGGATGCCCCGCCTGTACAGGGGCTCCACTCCAGCGTGCACAGAGCACAGACTGGGGCAGAAAGGGGGGGGGGGGAATAGGGGGGCAAGAAAGGAGAAGAAGCAGTGGAGGAGAGAGTGAAAGGGTTTCCTGCATTTCAAAGCATATAGGGGAAATATTGGAAATCCTGGCTCTTATTCATTCTGGAGAATCCTTTTTCTTCCAGGAGGTGTCTTTAAGGATGCAGAAGACGCATTAAATGTCATTCTCGGGTACTAAAGAGGTTGAAGATTGGGGAGGAAAACTATAATAATTTATGTTCTCCCTAAAAATGTGATGCAAAACCGAACAAGAAAAGATCATCTCCAGTTCAGAAACACTAACACGATACATAAATACAGTATATTATAATATTTCTCTACACATTTCAGTTATAAATCTGTCAGTGCTCATTGAATAGGCTGTTAAAGGTTTAAAAAGTGTAATGGAATAATGCTGTTCCAAAGCCAATGTCAACTAAAGAGACAAGAGAGCGCTATACAAATTCTAAAAAAAAACAACCACTGGTAAGCAGCGAGGACACAAACAGGCTGAAGAAGCAACTTATTTCAAGTACTTCGTTGGGTGCCGTCCATGTAATTTCGATGTGCGACTCCATAAAAGAAACAAATGACTGAAATCACTAAAATAAGGGACTTCATATTTCAGCCTAAAGAAAAGCAGGGTCACTTTCCAGTGCAATAAGCCACTTTATCTGATTTGCACTTTAAAAATCATTTTAACTCACGCATAAAAGTGCACAGGTGTTTGACAACTTCACATTAGAAAGCAGACACTGGAGGTTGAACAGTATGAGTATAAAAAAAAACAAAACAATGAGGACAATCAATGAAGCAAAGCAATTGTTCCCATCTAAAAGTCAAAAACACCCAAATAGAGGGTGGAGCCCAGTCCAAACTACAGTCACTAATGAGTAAGCTGTAGTGTGTGGCACGTCAGTGTTCTACATGGGCTGCTCTGCTATTACCGGGCTCTAAAACGCTGTGATTAAACACCCATTCCACTACACCCCATGTGTACACATCCTCGCAAATGCCAGGGCCAATCCACGCACTGTTAAATCACTTTAATGGCTCCAATTTGGACACAACGCCTCTATTATAGGGGTAATTGCATGCTCAGCATTTACAAGCACGGAAAGGATAAATCCGCCTGTCCTTTTCTATAAATCCCCCGTTTCACACTTTAATAGAAAAGTTAAATGTATGTGTTGCTCTTTATATCCCTCAGTCTGCTTGCTACACTCCTGTAAAGTGTCGCTTGGCCCGCCGATCCCTGGACCGAAAAGCAGCTGGAAGCCTGTAACAATGCTATTTCTGAGGAATGCGTTAGAAAGGTATTCAGTGCCAGTTATTGGATACATTTAAAACTATTTGAAGACTACTGCTGTCACTGGCTCAAAGAGCAACACGTTAATTCCCCAACATCGAGATTACTGCAGCTTTTACTGTGCCTCAAAAGAATTTACTGGCATTAACGCAAGTGGCTTTCATTTTTACATTCCACTGGAGTAGATTTTAACGTAGGATACCTCCATTTAATCAGTGATAAACAACATTGGGCAGCACCAGAGACCCTCGGTGCCAACAGGAAGTAATAAGACACAAAGACAGAATGTCTGTTAAATAATAGCTAGCAAATCCACCGCGGTTTGGATCGTACGTCGCTTTAGACAAAGCTGTTTGCCAAACGAACAAATACAAAAGTATATAAATGGAACGTGAAAGCCAGGCTCCCAAAAATCTTTTGCCTCCATCATCTTTTTGTTAGACCGTGGGACGAACAGAGTTGTTACTGATGGCACGTAGGGGTGCAGTAAGAATATGTTGGGATTGATCAGGCACAGATCCGAATCAATATCCACTACAAAATCCCTGGTTAGAGAAACAGATCATAAAATAGATGGGGCAATTAAATTAACATCAACTGACACCGTGTTTTCACTCCCCAATCTGCACCACATACACTCCTGACACCCAACCCAACTACAGATAGTGCTGCTGACCAAAATGGTGGAGTCAGGTAGTTTGGTTAGCGTATGCTGGGGCTGATTAGACCTCCACTCAGGTTTAAGGCGAGAATTACATAAGGTCACCAAACTCCATGTACTAATATGCATTTAAAAAAAAAGCTGTAAGTTGTTGCACCTGTTAGGATGGGAAAACTTTTTCAAACCTAACAGAAGAGTATGCTGACCGTGTTAAATAGAGTTTGAAGCAGAATTACACTTTGATCATCTATTAAAGCGCCATCTTCTTTAAGGCAGTTCTCATTGCTGGATGCTGTTGCCTGGAGTACCTTTACATTCCCAAGAACATAGAACCTAGCCTTTGAACTATGCTGCACGAATGTTGACTTTAATGGTTTGTTTCAGGTTGACATAGAGCTAAAAGCAAACAGATTTTAGGCAATGTAACACACAAAGCAGTTCTTGTTTGACAATCTACATACAGTATATTCAGGCTGATTTAGATTGAGATCTCTGCTGAGCCTCAAAGAAGCAAATACGGAACTGAAAAAAAACAAAAAAAAAAAAAGAAAGAAGTTCTTCCCAAATCCCTCAACCCGTCTCAGCTTCTTTGACAAAGATACCGAGGTTCCAGGAGGCGAGGCAGATGCTCCAAAGCGAAGCAGTGCAGCATATAAGAAAGCACGCTTACATATGTAGGTGAAAAAAGCCTGTGAGAGAAAGAGAGGAAGGGAGAGCGAGAGAGAATGGGATGGGATGAGAGGGCGAGAGGGGAGGATGCTGTGCCGATGGTTCATCAAAAATTAATGCCGACCGCATCGGTATAGAGATCACGTAGAGGAAAAACAACACATGCCAACAGCCTTGAGACTTCTGCCTCAAACCTCCCTCCCCCATTCCCTCCACCCCTCCTTCGCACCGGCACAGGGCCTTTCTGATCAGGTGGAGGGGGTAGATATGAGCTCTGACACCTTCAGGAGTTCACACAGAGTGCCATGCCTCTAATTGCAGGAAGTTCCACCAGTGCAGCCGCTGTCTATCTGCAGCACTCCCCTAATTACTGCATTTAATATCCCTAAAATGGAGATCTGAGGCACATTGTGCGTACTAATATGTGTTATTGTTTTGTGCGAGGAAGCCATTATTTCTGTCTGTGCCATTTATTTATTTATCTACCACTTCTTTAAAAAGGTGAATAAGACATGAGGAAAAAGCAAAACAAAACAAAGAGCGCAGTATTGAATTTCAATGCGAACGGAACAAGCGGTGGAGGAGGCGTGACGCGGCCCAAACTCGGCCGCGGACACACACACACGACAGGCCGAGTTATGCGGTGGAGTTGCCGTCTCAGCAGACGAGATGGAAGCGCGGTCTGATGAAAATCAGTCCCTCTCTCCATACGTGATGCGCTCTTCATTAAGCTGAAAGTGATGACAGAGCTACCGTGCCCCTCTTTACTGATGACCCAGTGCAGTGCATCAGTCCATTAAAAGTTCGCTCCTTGCAAATGTGCAGCTATTTTGTCAAGCAGCGGCGCGTGTATGTGTGTGTGTGTGTGTGTGCGTGCCGTACCTGCTGCGTTGACTCTGTTCAACCCTCTGGGGACGTTGTCTTTCTCCGGGCATGTTTCATTCACCGGAGAGCTGCGAGCGCTGTGTGGAGACAATAACATGGTCAAAGGGGTTATGAGAAAGTATACATGTATGCGCTGCACCTAATTCAATAAGAGATTACACTTCATTTACATAAACACCTAAAGTTCCAATGGCTGACCATTTCAGGAGGAGACCTAGTGGTACGGAAAGTGGAACGGCCATTACTGTCCTGTGAAAAGTGTCATTAGCGAATGAATCCCTCGTGGCGTTGTCATTTTATATGAAATCTGACAATATCTGTCAAACTCCTACTGTGTTGGCCACACACGCGCACTTCACACACCCAATCCTCCATTCCCGTCTCCAAAGCACTTTTCCTCCCACTTAACGCCTCAAACGCAGAGACGGAGAATTCGATGTGAGCAAGCACATTAGGAGGAATAACTAGTAAAAGAAAGTGAAGCCTCTTCAAAGTAGTGGCGTGCTAATAGCTGTGGGCTGTCACTAGTCCTGTGAGTGGGTATGGGAGATCTGCCTGCATGAAGCCTGACAGGTGTCTGGAGTGTATATGTCTGTGCACGTGCGCGTGCGCTGCATTGATGCGGAGTGCCATCCGTATTACAGGGAAGAGGCTTGTTCCCTGGTAATTGGCTTGTTCAGAAGCCAGGAAGGAGCTCCCAGCAGTGAGGAGGAAACACACGTCCTGTCACGTTGCTTGTTATTAGCAGGGACAAGGCTGAGAAGAGACGAGCTCTGTGTGTGTGTGTGTGTGTGTGTGTGTCTGTGTGTGTGTGTGTGTGTGTGTGTGTATATGAAAGCGTCCATAAGAGTGTCTGGTATAAGGGTGTACCACTTCTCATCTCAATACACTTCACCCAAGTGTCCCCTGTCCATATAGCCTGGCAGCAGTGGCGGTTGACAGTACTTGGCTTGTGTACGCCCCGGTCTTTCCTTCCCTCATGGTCTACTTTAGGAGGCCAGCATGCTGTCAGTGGCCCAGCTATCAATTGCGGGGCCTGGGGCAGCGCGTGCCCTTGGAGGCCGCCTCTCAAGAAACTTGTGAGCAATAATGGAAGTAATGGGGGAGTGCATGTCGAATGCCACAGTCTATGCATTCTGCCAAAAAAGAAAACAACCTGTCGCTTTGATCTGTTTGCGTTTTTTGAAATATTAATGGAGTTGATGTAGTTACAGGCTTTACTTAAATCTTGCTGATATTGACAATATGCAGGTCTGAGCAGAGCCAATGTAATGACATAGTTAAATGGCTCGAAAAGATAACAGCAATACACAGAGCTTGATTAAGCCAGCAGGAGAAAAATGTAGTTTAATTACAGCTTCCCTTCTGCTAACAACACTCACTGCCACGCAGCCAGCCGGCAAGTCAAACGGCCATCTAAATAGTCGGTCAATCAGCTGGCCTGTCAGCTTGGTATGGCTTGGACGAGTGCCCTGATGCCAGCCTGTCTGTTGCTGCAGAAGAAGAAGCTCACTCTCTATCTCACTCACTCACTCACACACACACACGCACACACACACACTACAGCAGCCTCAAGTCACAGTAAAACAGCCTAATGCGTCCTAACAGCCAGAAATGAAAGATAAAGGGGTCGTGTGGCTCCTCTCAACCTTTATGACCTGCTCCTGCTCTTTTCTTGAATCCAAACAGCAAAGAGCTTGCCAGGATTTTGTCTTGTGTTCTACCGAGTGTTTGAAAAGGCAGATAAAAACAGAACTGAAACCATTTAAAACCATTATACTTCTCTAGTGACACCAAAATCACATTTGAGCTATTTAAAAAAAACGAGAAACAAGTACTCCAACGATAAATATAGTTGATTTTTTTACATAAAATATTGAAATGATTTTACCGAGTCATAGCAGCCCCAACAACACAGATAATTGTGTTGAAAATGCTTAGAGATCGAGGAGTGTGTCAGACTCATAAATGCTTCAACAGAAGATGTGTTAATTGATTAAGAGTGTCAACATCACTGAAAATATGTATAATATCTTGAATTCAAGCGTGAAAAATGAGGAAACAAGATTTCCCTTTCGGTTTCTGTTCTCAATTCATCACAGGCTTTGTCATTTTGATTTTATTCCTTCTTTCAGGGTCAAATGATTTTGCATGCCCTTTGGCATTTCTTTATCACATCCGCACAGATTACATTCCTAGTTCCATTCGGTTCCTCTCATGTCTGTGTGAAAACAAACTGAACCCTTGAAACTGTGGGGAAAGCAGAGACTAGAAAGTAGAAAGCGGTGATGGAGGGAACATAGGATCGGGCAGCGCATGAACCAGTAGCCTTCGCATGAACCTGCTCCCTTGTGGCTGCTGCCCTTATCCAGGCCAACTACCTGCTGGTGGAACAGCAGATGTCTGATACCAAGTATGGAGAGCGTGTATGTGTGAGTGCATTCAGAGAGGGATTTAGTATGCGAGTGCAGATCAAGAGAGGTGAAGAAGGGGGGCGAAGACAGAGAGCTGGTGGTCGTAAGGGAAGACACAAAGGCCTGATGGGATATCCTAGTCTGTCTATCTGTCGGCTTCCTGTCCAAATCAGACTCAGCACCGTGTGTGTGTGCGTGTGTGATGAGGGGGTCTAACCTCCCTTTGCACCCCTCCTGTCAGCAAGCACACACTGATAGGATCAGACCTGGGCATGACCCATCACATGCCAACTCCTCACGCTCCGTCTGACCTCCATTTGCCTCTCTCCAGCTTTCCCTCAGTCCCTCCATTCATGCTGTTCTGCTCCGCACCCACCCACACACACATACATACACACTCATCCCCTCTCCAGGTGTTCCTTTGTTCCTTTTCACTCACATTTCCCATCCGGTCTGTACATTTTCACCCGTTTTGCCCTTAAATCTATGGGTGGAAACCTGACAATGGAGGCAGATAAAATGCTGGTTGAAGAGTTTCGTTATTTTAAATTAGACACGCACAAGCCAAGAAAAAAGATCTAAAAAATAAACGAAAGACAGATGCAGCTAATTTGACGGGATAGGAGAAAGTGGCGAGTTTATGACACAGCCTGAAAGGCATCTGACCAGCAACATGTGTGCTGTTAAACACCCTTTTTTTTTTTTCTTCTAAACTCTTAAATGTGCATTGTGCCTTAAATAAACTTTTGGGGAAGCACTAAGCCACAATGAAAGAGAAAGTATTTGTTGGGTGCTTTTCTGACCACCTACAAAACTGACTTACAAGAGACAAGAGCAATAGACTTGTAATGATCTGCACACGCTGCCACAAAATTCCCTGGACGATCTTTAAAGATAAGTAAATTTAATTAAGGTTTGGTAGTTTAAACTGTAGCCTAGCACAAGACACTGAAATGAGAAATCACCTGCAGCGTCAAAAATATGTTCAAGTTGTTTTAAAATGCATGAAGTTATTAAGACTCTACTATTTGCCCGTGCGCAGCCCCCACCTCTGCATGAACGTCCTCACATGTTCCGCCTCGGGCTCTTATGAAAATGTACCTGAGAGACTAACAGTGGTATGGATGCACAGCTGTGTGTAACTGACCTGCAGCCGGCCCCCTGGCTCGTGCCGCTGTGGGAGGAGGGTCCGGTCCTGAGGAGAGCACCGGTGGGACTTTGAGCTAAACTTCCCAGAGCAGGCAGGTAGGACAGCACCTTTCAGAAGTCACACAGACACACACACAAGGTTAGAGAGGGCCTTCACACTGCAAGTGGATGTTTGTGTGTCTTCAGAGGACTTGGGAGGCACAAAGACATCAACCGTGAGCGAGAAAGCCAGATGTTCTACTGCGAGGTAATATAATGGGTTGACCACCACGGCCATCTTTGTCTCTCGAGCAGGCAACTGTAATATGATCTACATTGATTTTCACACTGCCAGTTTAAGTAATACGGAACATTTGTGTTTTATGTCTTTTTTCCGCTACACAAAAGCAGTGGTAGAAGAAATAATTAAAAGTGGTGTATTTATCTGAAACTTCTTTAAATCGCTAATGTAGTTAGTTTCTTCAATTACTTCATTTGCTGTGTTTTTACAAACATTGGTGTGTGTGTGTAGTTTTATCAGAATTTTAATAACTTGCACTCTCTTATTTTGCCAAAATTCATTTAAAAGCAAAAACGTGATTTTTTTTTCCAGTAAATTAATTGAAAATGGGGGCCAACTGAACACCAGGTCAAATGTTATCATGACTTCCTGAGCTAAGCAGCACATTACAGTTGTGAGGCAAAGTGAAGTAAATTATGACAAAGCCTGTCGATGGCAAAATGAATACATGACCGATAGCAAAAAATGAGGTGTCCTGTGGGTAGGTAATGGTAAATGTGAAGTGAGTGAAGAACAATAAACAAACACACACACACACCATTTTCTTAAAAGAGAGGGGTTCATCTCCAACTGGGAATCCATTTCTGCAGCAAAGACTCCTGAATATGGCGTCTGCTATTACCAATTTAAGCCTGGTAGAGCGAATCCTGACGACCAGCTCTGCTAGAGCTACCGGAGACACATCTACAAGACAAAACAGACAGAAATATGTCAGTCATGAATTGACTGTTTGCTTTGAATTGATTTAAATTTTAAAAAAAAGCAGAAGGCTTGGTCAGAGGACAATTTATTTTTCTCCATAATCCAGGTGTTGCACTAGTGCAGCATGCTTAAAAATGAAAAAAAAAAATACAATGGTAATTATTCTGCTAAATATTGTGATTGAATAACTTGTAAATAATGTATTTCACTGCACATTCTATTTTCTGGTGCAGTTATTTCGAAAAAGTAGCAGCAGCTGAAAACTAACATTTGTACTACAGTATTGGTCACACACAAAATAAAATGAATAAATAAAACCTAAAGGCTTTATCTATTTTTTATTTCATACCTTGGCTGATAACAGCGAAGTGCTCTGCTAGGTCTTTTAGACCCTTTTCCACCAGGTTCTGGTTTAGTTTGAAGTGCTGCTGACACCAGAACTCAACCAACACAGACAGGAGGTCCAGCAGGGTGTCGGCCAAACGCAGCTTCTGCTTCTCAGCATAGTCCTTCAGCGAAGATAAACAACACCACAGTATGGCTCCGATCACAAATCTGACCCAACTGGAAATTTTATAGGGTGATGTAACACACCATCCAATGAGAATAACAATACACGAGTTCCACAGCGTTTACCTCAATGACAGCCTGTACCAAGAGCTGGGTCAGTTGTTTCACAGCTCGGGACAACAGCGTGGAGCGCTCCCACACAGTCCAGAAGGTTCCATAGAGCAAAGATCCTGAGGCTGAAGCCGGAGAGACTCCTGTTCCCTCAGGCAGCACGAGATCCCTGAGCCATAGAAAGGCAGGGGTGAAGGAGGAAGAAGAGACCATCTAATGTAATACATCTTACATTGTTGTCGACGAAACAATTATAATAGTAGTAGCATATATATTAAATGTGTGGTCAGTATCACATGCAATCATGTATCAGCAAAAATATTATGCATCTAGTTTAATTCAAGTCTTGGTCTTAAATCTTCAAAATGTGTTACAACACCTCTGTGCTGCAGCACACACCAGCTAAAAATATCTTGATTTGTTGGGTATTTTTGGAATAGGTAAGTCATTTGCGGGAAAATCCCTCCACAACTCTGTCCAATGCGAGAAGGATTAGAAGCTTTGTTGATTTACAGAAAGCAGAGAAAGCCCTGCCCTCTCTCCCACACTGGGCATATCGAAGTTGTTACCCGGTGGTGACAGAGTGGAGTTCCCCCTGGAAGAGCTTGAGAAAAAATGCCAGGAGGTCACTCTGGAAATGTAACAGTGTTGGCAGGGCAGGTCCAGGGAGCGGGTGACAAGAGACGTCAATGGACAGGCAATAACTGAAGGAAGACACAAACGTAAAGATTAATAGTAAATATTTGAGAAAATGATTGTATTAATACATTTTAAATAAATGTCAAGAATGCTTATTAATGAATGTGGTCACTGTTAATGGAAAAGGAGGCTCAAGTATCTATTTGCTTACATTTAAAGTGCGATTCAAATAATTTGACTATATACACATAAGATATGAGATATGAGGTTTACTTGATGGCTGTCGCTAGAAACGGCCACATGCCCGTCTTACACCGAGGACACTGCAACACCTGGGTAAAATAATTTTTCACTGTGCTGGGAGCCAGCCAGGGAGGGTTGGTAACAAGCAGGTTATGCATGACCTGCTGCAAATTTCTCAGGAAGACAGATGTGGCGTTACCCTGTGAAATGTAAAAGAAGGTACAGTTCACTCCACTGACAGTGATTAAAAAAAAAAAGGCATCTACCGCTACTATGAAACAGGTTATACTTTCATGAAGCCCATGAGGCTCATGCAGCAGCAGGTTTGAATTAGTGCATTCTGGTAATTCTGGTCCTACCTGCTGTGCATATTCCAAGAGGGAGACCAGGTATGGCGCGGGTGGCAGCAGACCTGGGAACACAGCACTTCTGATTGAGTCTAAGGCTTCACTGAAGAGGCCGCACTCTATCATACTACCAACGTTGCTGAAGTCCGTTTCTGTAGCCTGGAGGAATAAAAGAACAATGATGAGAGGTAAGAGGTATATGGAAAGGAGGAGAAAAACTTTGCACTCAAAGAGATGGACGGCAGAAAGAGGAGGGCAGAAGGGTAATGGAAATAGGAAGTGAAAGGGAATCAAAAGTTCCTGGAGGTCATTTCTGACTGTCTGTTACTGGCAAATAGCGTATGGATTCAGAAAGTACAGAATGGAAAGACACGAGCACTTATAATAGCAATCCACTTGGGTAAGGTATGGACAGGACAGTGGAGAGTATTGTTAATAGGCCTGCCAATCAAAACTCTCAGATCAGCTGACAGCGGTGGTTAAAACTGTGACCCGAGTATGATGCGTCCTTGCTCTAGATTTCACTTTCTATTGAAATGTATGACATAAAGGAAATTGAATGACCTGATCTTCTTGACGACGCGAATAGTTATTTGAGATATGGATGGTCGTAATAAGTGGTGGGGAAGGCAGGTGGGTATGTACGCATGTCTACCTGGGACAGTGGACGGTACGGGTCATGGTAACCCAGAAATTCAAGGAAGCACAGTCTCGGCCGGCCCTGAAGCAAAAGAGACCCCATTAACAATGTCAAATACATACAACAGGGAAAACTTCAAGTGAGAGGACTGTAGACCAACTAAGATCTTATTATAAGATGACTATAATATACTCTTCAGTCCTTCTCTGCGACATGCTTTCACACGCACGCACACACACCTCCTGTTTGATGACATAGTCCCTGAGCTCAGTCTCCAGTTTAGAGAAGTCCACATCAACAATACTGGTCTTCTTCGTCTTTGCTGGGTGATCATCTGCTATGTTGAAATTCATATCCACACAATTGCTCTGTCAAAGAACAAAAGAACAGACCGTTTTAGACTTTCAAACAACTCTTTCAAGCCAATATTCGTACATCTAAAATGAGAATAACATGATGAAGCCTGAGTGTCAATTAAGACCATACGGTTATATTTAATGAGTCGGACTTACCCCAAAGAGGTGCTGGACAATGTGGCTTACAGGGTAGCAAGGAGCGTTGTGGTATTTTGAGTCCTCTGTGATGGGTTTAGCCATGACATGAGTAACAGAGGCATGAGAGGGAGGAGGGCAGTGGTATACTTGGGCCCTGCCTGCTTTTAGGAGCCTGGGAAAGATTAAAGTAGGAGTCATTTAGTATCACACTCTGCCACATTGTGTTCATACATGGAGTGTTTTTTGTACGACACCTCACCGTTTGAACATGGCCCTGCGCGTGGGCTCTTGGACCATGAGGAGAACCCTCCAGCCCTGGAAGGCCCCCGCTAGCCTCCCACTGGCAACCTTCTCCCTCCACTGCCTGACAGGGTAGAAGGAAGACGTTGCACCTGTGGAAATGGCAACTTCATAGGGTCCCTCTGCGAGCCAGGAACCATTTTTAAAACTGTCCAGCACATATTCTGGAGTCACCACCCACTTTCCTGGTAAGGGGGGGGGGGGGGGGGGGGGGGGGGGGAGTAACAGGGTACGATTACAAAAAAGTAAAATGAAAGAGAGAGCAGTGGTGCTGCGTCAGTCTTGTGACTTTAAAAAAGGAGAACTACAGTGAGGTGTTAGAAGCAGTTCAGTTAGATGAGCAGTCTTTAAATAAATCAGGGTAATCAGATATGAATTATTGTTCATCAATAATAATAATCATGACTGACCTGCAGCGCACGTTGCCAAAAACTTCTCGCTGGACAAAACCTGAGGGATGATGAGATGGGTGCTGGCCTGCTGATAGACCTAGAAGATGGATGTTCATTGCAAAGAACTGTGTTCCACTGTTATGTCTCACATCAGGCAAACATTTGCACATGTGTAATTTAAACACACTATTGGAAGTAATTACAGTTTGCTTGAAATCATTAAATTAATCTTTCACCCACCACCAGCCTCACTGTTTGTATATCAATTACTCACCCTGTGTTACCTTGGATTATACTGCACGAGCTGTGGGAGTTTGTAAACAGATGTTTTGATATAGTTTTGCTGTTGGTAACCGCGGCCTTCATTTACTTCAATTCATCAAGACATTTCTCCATTTTTTGATTCTTTGTTCACCGTGGAGGCATGCGAGAAAAACAACGTTTTCTTCTCCTTTTCTTAACTCAAGGTAACACAGGGTGAGTAATTGTTATATAAATGGTCATTTTGTGGGTGAAGTATTTCCTCAATTTGAACGACAGAATTCTGTATAAAATAACAGTGTGATCATCAAGACACAAGCCAAATAAAAAGTCCCCCCAATCCCACCTGTGAGGATAGTACTGCGATCTTAAGACTTAAAACTACATTATTTACATAATTTATCCAACACTCGATTAACCTTTGTTAAAAGTTTACTGTATATACATATATATTATTGATTAGAACTATGTAACAATTCATCAGTAGGTATTTAAAAACACACATAACTTTCATAAAAGTTGTAAAACAGAAGTAAATGAGTGCATCAGTTGTATAAACTACAGTATCACATAGTGTTCCTTTGTGTGAACACATCTACCTGACAGGAGCCACTCACATTGACAAAAAGAGGAACTGCTGCCAGCCAGAGGCACATTTGTCTGCATGTCTACCAAGAATACAAAGACCAAAACCACAGGATTTTCCTGCTTCTAGTTACATGTGGCAGTTAACTGATGATACATACAATAAGTCCCTGAAACTGAATGCAGCTCAGCAACGTCGTCTGATTTATTCACTCATCTACAGTTAGTACTGTTTTATAATAACATGCTTTCGCAAGAAGTACGCATGTTAACAAGACAACCAGCCTCAGACTCCACGCTATACCTGACATTCATTAATCATTGGATGAATTGATTGACGGAACATTCATTGGATTCAGTTGTGTTCGGCGATTTAACATTTTACTCAGCATGTAAATGTAATATTTGCTAGTTCTTCAAAATGCAAAGATTAGCTTGGTCGTCTTTATTTGGATTTCTAGGATGCTGGTCAGACTAGTAACCAATTTTAATACAGGGTGCTCCAGTTAAGGTGTAAAGGGCATAAGTCTAATTTGTTTTACATCTCATAGACTTAATAATCATTAAAATCATCATAAGTTCCCGGCCTATTTGGCAAAATATTGTACAGCCTTGGTTTCAGTTCTGTCATTTCCCCCTAAAATGTTTTTTGAGGGATCTCTACTCACTGAGCCACCTATGTATATTCCACCCAGTTGCCGGATTCTCTGGACCAAAGCTCTCTTCTTATCGCGGCTCTTTATCCCAGAGATCTGGAAAACGTGCGTGCAGCTCTCCATCCTGACAGGGAAAATGTAGACGAGAAAAATTGAGGCACAAGTCTATAAGAAGTAGATTACAGGTACAAGTAAACTCATCCATTCACTGGAGAAACTAATGCTGCAATTCTTGTTTGACTAGAATGTGTGCATTGCCTACACCACAAGTAAACCCCATTCGAAAAATAGGGAGGGGGTATTTGTGTTATGTGAACTACACTTATTGACACTACATGTTTGGGCATTTCTTTTGACTAAGCCAGTTAATTACACAGCTCTCGACCAAGTAAACGTTACTTACACCCAAACAAAACAATATGGGTCTCCTAAAACTTTGTGCCATATGAATTGATTTTTAACAACCTTGCACCTTTGCAGTCTCAGGCTAAATTACCAAAAAGTCTGTGTTGGTCCTTGTTCATTCACCAGTATTCACTTTCCAGTTGTTTTAAACACAGCTGTCTGATCAGACGTGTTTCCTCATACCACCGATGCTGACCTGAGTCCTCCCAGTTACGTACAGGGCGCTCCAAAACTGACATCCACTAACTTGAGCAGTGTTTTGTACCAGCGTTTGGCTGCTTCTTCAAAAAATATGTTCAATTTAGCGAAGACACGTACATGGCGACTTTTCTCATCAGTATTAAAAACAAGTCTACATGTGTTCAATCCCTCAGGCGAGTTCACCGCCCAAACCCCATGTGTTGACAGATCCAAGGCATAGCTAACTATTTTGAAGAGGGGGTAATCCTCATATAGTAGTATGAGTTGAACGCATTAGCAACGTTAACACGACTATATATCGGTTGAAAATATGTAACACTACATCCATGTTATGTATTGTCACAAAGACTGCTACCAACTGTGAGCAAACACCACCTTTTTTTCCGCCACTATACAGTTTTGCCCCCCATTTAATTTGTCAGTTGGCGTCTTCCGTCAAGCGGAAGTTTTCATGGAGCTACTTCCAGGTTGTTGTCACGGACGCTTTCTGTCCCCGGAAATAACGACAATAACTGGATATCATTCTGCTCTGATTGATTAACGGGAATGTTTGATCGATCGATAACAATAACTTGATTCTGACAGAGAAGCTGCTTATGAAACCGCACGGCTGTTTACTTAGAAACGGCTCAGTTAACGTCCCGTGACAGCGATAGATAAGCTTCCAATACAGTAACGTTAATTATATTAACCTAACGTTACGTGGTGACATATTTGCTGTTCAATTGTCTCTTGGTTTACCGTTATGTTATAACTACAACTAGCTATGGTAAATAAATGTAGCAACAAAAGTGACGCTGTTCATATGTTCCCATACCTGTAATGGATTAACATTTAAACGAGAGACACATTAAAGGAGCTTGTGAAAGGTAAGGTTAACACATTATACACGTGTGTATGAAGTAACACTGAATCAATGCAGATGGTTATGTTCCACAGGTGCCATGTGAATCCACCACATTGTGTAAAATATACAGATACTGAGAGAATGAGCAAGTACAGTGACAAGTGTGTGTTATGCAGAGCCCAGCTGTCTTAAAGGTCTGTGTCACGTGGTCAAATACCACAACAAGCAGGTAACGTTAAAAGTCAACTGCTTTGCATTTAACGTCACAGTCCAAGGATGTGTCGCTTATATATAACATATACTAACAGATGTTTATGTTTAACACAAGAATATACTGGATACAACTATGAGAACAGAATATTATCAAATAAGCTATATTATCAAGCCATGATTATAATTGTTTTGATTAATTGTCAACATCAATTTTGATAATCATGAATTGATTAATAATTTAAGTGAAACAAAACTACTAAATAGATATAAAATCCAGCTTTTCAAATGTGATGGCTTGCAGCGTTTCCCTGTTTTATATTATTTCCAATTAAATACATTTCGGCTTTAGGCTGTTGTTTGGAAAAAAACAAGAAAGTCTTCGTTTTAATTTGTGGTCGCAGAAGTTATGATGGGCTCATCAAAAATCTGATCTAGAAGGTCTGAATGTGTCTCACTGATCAGGTGACATGGCCAAACACCACCATGAAAAGCAAGTAAAAGTCAAGAGCTCGACTCTTGTTGCTTATACCTGTAACTTTATATTTGTGGTTAATACCAAAAATAATCTAAAGACTGTTATAATATTTAAACAAAATGTGACCACATGAGAATAAAATGAAAATATTATACATTTTTAAACCCTAGTGATGAAACTATTCCGATGATGATTAATTAGTTTAATAATTTATATAATCCATGTTTTTGATAATCAAATTCATAAAAGTCATAGATGAAGTATTATTTATTACTCTATTATTGTAAATAGAATACCTTTGGGTTTTAAACTGTTGGTTGGACAGAACATGAATTTAGATGGTTTAACTTAAGGGTCTGGTATTTTGGTACATTGTTTGTTGCATCCCTATTGAGCACTATCAATGTTTGCAGTGTATGATGTATTGATATATCTATACTTTGTACTTAACTGCAGTTATCAAATACAACCAATAAAACTTTAATGTCTATGTCAGTTCTCCTCCAGGAAATGTATGTTAAGGATAGGAGTATTTAAGGTTACTGAAATCATAACACTTGGGATGCAACAAGCTACACAATATGAGCTGCTCTCCAATGTAACAATATTGTCTTGTTTTTCAATATTTGTAATTGACTCATTGCTCAGGGTACTTTAATACTATTGAATGATGATGATTATTACACAGAAAACAGCAATGACAAGTAATATCAGGATTAAGTCATGTATTATTCATTCCCTCAGTGTAGGCTAATCACATGGGCATTTGTTATGATGTTGCCAAGTTGTTGCACCGCAATTTCTGAATAGTCTTACGCAACATATTTTAAGGATATTGTGGAGGCATATTTCCCTATAGTAAAGGAAAAAAAGTGACCAATATATTTGAACAAGATTAGTGCCTCCTAAATTCAGCAGAACTATCACTATATCAAAACGGATGAAACTAAAGCCCATCACTAAGCAGACAGGACTTATTGCAAAAAAGAAAATCAGTCAAAAGCAGTACAGTGTAGCGGGACCACGTGTATGCACAGTAACAGTCAAGCAATGCTCCCCCCTGGGCATGCATTAGATAGTTCTCCGCAGTATTTTGATCTTAGAATATGTACCTGTTTAATTTATTATGTTTCCTTTACAGCAGACTGTTAGGTACCCCCTTTAAAATAATGTTGACTTTCACTTGACATGCTCTAAGTGGCTTTAAAGCGACGGCCTGGGGGACATGCTGCTAAATATTTCAGGACAAACTCATTACTGTAAATGGGCCTGTGTGTTAGCCTAGCTGGGGTAGACAGGCAGCAGCAAGAAAGATAGGACACTGATGTGTGTGTGTGTGTGTGACTGTGTTTCTTCTCCCGTTCTAATAGCTGTGGAGTGGATGTCTCAGGCAGGCGGCGTCTCAGCGCCTGGCCCAGTTGTCCCTGTTGCAAGACTGTGAAACACAAAGGGGCTCCTCCAACATCTGCTTTGTAAAGAGCTAATGACAAGACAATGGAGACCGGATGATTTAAAGTATAGTACTAATGAGGCCCTGTGTGCTGCTTGGAGAATCCTGACACACACTCACTTACTGTACATGTACACACTGATGCTCAAGATAACAGATGATGTGTTGGCAGACCAGGAGGTAGACACCCAGCAGACATACAGTGTACACCTTCAGACCTTCTGTCCATCTGTCTGTCTGTCTTTCATACACTTAAAGAGGAATATGGCGTTGCGGACGGCACACAAACAAACACATCACATGCACACACATACACTGTCTGGCTTAGCCCAAATAATTACAATGTTGAGTTTCTAATCCATGGATTTAAAATTTTACTCCCTTTCAGAAATGGCTTCTTCTCACACAGTGGCGCAGAGGGAGTGTGATGATGAGGGGAAACAGTAAGAGAGAAGAAGAGAGGGAGAAATAATAAAGGACAAGCTTAACTGGCGAGGCTGTCAGCGGAGGAAAATAATATTTGTCCAGCTGGACAGGCCTCCCTTTGTGCAGGCTAAATGAATGTTGAGCTTCCTGTCTGCCCTGTCAGGGAGAGTGGCATAGACTGTATGCAGCAGCAAAGAAGCGGAGCGGAGTGTGGGGAACTGTTTGGAGTTTGACAGGGATTATTAAAATCAGAGCAGATGACGAGGAAGGGGCGAGAGGCGGAGTGTGAGAAAGCCAAATTGACACAGACACTCTCCATTACCTTCCACTTGACTCGCGTTGATGACAATGTTGATATGAGACCCAGCAACGCGGGACTGGCGTGGGATTGGCTGTTAGCATGAGCGTTAAGCACCACGGGGTAGGGGGGCAGCCCTCAGTTGTGGCTGAGACGTAAGAAGATGAGTTGTTTATTTAAAGCCTCGACTGAAGAGCATCTCAACTCATTGTTTATTTATTTGGTCTATTTTTTTTTCATTTTCTTTTGCTTTGTTAACTCACTGTAGTGTCAGTAGGTGGAAATGGTTAGAGGCTGAGGCAATACGTTTTGATCAGGGGTCCTTCTACTGCAAATGATTGTCTGAGGAAAGAGGAGGGGAACTGGAATAAAATGTTTTCGTTGATGATAAGCTTCCTTTTGTTTCAGGTGTTTCAGGTGCCATTGATTTGTGCCTCCTAATAAGACTCCTGTTTGAGGAAATTTCAAATTATTATAGTCTTGCCTATGGGTGTGTGTGTACAGAATGTGTGTGTGTGTGTTCAGTTTCTTGACAGACAGCTGTGATAATACAACACTCCACATCTCTGTTATTTGGTGTCAGCCTAAATTGTTGATTTAATCCTGACACCAGTGCTGTCTTTCTCATTATTTTGCTTTATGAATTGGTACATGTCATGTGGAGTGTTTCTAATGTTATACAGTAAGGCCTTCTCTCTTTCTCTCTCTAGGTCCTTTTGCCAGAAGAGCAGCATGGAGTGGCCGGGGAATTTTCCCGAAGACCATGCCTTTGTGGATCTACTGGTTCCAGGGGTTTCCAGTGAGCTGGACTTTGAACAGCTCCTAAAAGACACAGAGGAGAAACTCAATCTCAATGCCAACAGGTCAGTCGGAGAAGCAAAAGCATTGATTTAATATGCCCTCTTGATCCTTTTGAGCTTAAACTAGAATAGTTTTACCACTTTTCTTTGACTTTTACTTGTCCCCCCCCAATCACTTTTACATCACTTTAAGAATTTTAATGTTTGAATGTCAAAGCCAGATTGAAATTAAGTACTGTCCCAGCTGACACAGACAGCCCAAATAAGAAGACACGGACGTGACAGTGAAGTTTATAAAGCAGACTCTTTTTTTAAGGAATTTATTTCCTGGTGGGGCCTTCCATTTCTTTCTGTGAATATCAGGTAAATGACAGGGAACGGGGGCGCAATTTAATGTGCAATTTAGTATGAGAACACAACACTGGCACAATGAAATAAATGTTAAATGAAAAAAAATGAAGCTTTAACTATGTTTTGTCAACGTTACCTTGACAAAACGTAATTGTTGTTCATACTGTACAGAGATGAAGACCTTTGATTTCTTTATGGTGACTATGTGCGGACACTAGTCAGTCAGTTTGTAAAATTCAGACACATTTGCACAATGGGGGAAAATGACTGTCCTTTCACTGTGCAGTCAGAAATGCACAACAAATACACTCAAACACTGAAAATATACAGGCATTAGTTTCAACATACATAAAGAGAAATCTGGCCAGATACAAGTATCTGTAGGTTTTAGACCAGCCACTTAATTGCAGTAAAGCCTTAACATGATTTTTCCCAATAACCTGGTTTGTCGTGTGCTTGCAAATGTTTGTGTATTCATGGTTGAGATGATTTGAGAGTCATAAAGAGGCCATGACCAAACTTTAACAAGGATCTTCCAATGTTCCTGAACATTTGGGGTCAAGTATTTGATAACATAAACTGAAAGAAGAATCTTTCTTGGTGGTTCAATTAAATTAATTAATGAATTGACCAATCTTGTCATCATGGACTGTGGAATAAAATACAATATAGCAGCTTAAATTCGATTTTTGTCACTGAAGACTGTGAAATATAGACGACTGTCAATGGCAGCAAACCGGGATAGTTGGAGAGCACAAATACACTGATAAAGAGAGAGACATTGGGGGGGGGGGGGAGAAATCTATATTTCAGGTCTTTTATCGTTTGTGGCGTTGTGAGGATGAGGGCAGATGATGAAGGACAGGCTAAATGTAGCAAGTGAACAAAGCCTCACTCTGGCACCATTAGTGGCTGGGACTCATCCGTTCCTTACGCTCTCTCTTTCTCTGTCTCCCTCCCCTTCTCTCTCTTTCTTTCCTTCCTCCTTCTAAATGGGAACATAATAATTGAAGATTCCACATCTTGAAACGAAAACCCTTGGGTAGGTAATTCAAGGCTTATTACAGAAGGCCGGGCCATTTTTCTGCTTTCTAAGCATTAAAGGGTTATTTTGTGTTCCTGCAGATGGGAGTGGGATAACCATTATGAGAACAAAGCATCCAGATAATGGAGAATGGGGCTAAAAATAAGGCAATCCTCCTCTCGCCGTGGGGGACCACTGGTCAGTGTCTGTCAGGCTTCAGCTAACTTCCTCCCAGACTACTTCACGACAGGCCTTTTACTGTCGGGACACATCCAGGGGAACAAAATCTTGCAAGGCCTCTTTTTCGCCTCAACCAGGGTGGGCTGCAGACATATACACACCCACACACACTCACCTGCTGCATAATCGACTTATCAGTGTCTGGGACAAATTACGGAAGTAGAGGAGAGGAAAGGGAAGCCGAGAGATGGAGGAGACAGAGCTGCCCACAGCCGTGAAGGACTTCAACCTGTTTATGGTTCAAAGTGACTGGCCTGCTCCCAGTTCTCAGATGTCAGAGATTTGCCTAAGAGCTTCACCCTAATTGAAGGAGATTAAGATAGGCTGACAACGAAGCTCCCCCAAATTGAAACGCTGTAATCCATTAGTTTTCATCAGATGGGACAGTGGCGCGGTTCAGGGTCGGGCGGGGAGTGGGGCAATGGTCTACCAGGAAAAGACCTCTAATGAAGTGTCAGCACAAGCCTGGAGACTGCAGACAGGCCTCTAGTTTCACACTGGCAAGGCAAATGGCTCTCACTAGTCTCCTGCCAATCTTGATCAGGGTACAATATCAGTACTTTTAAATTTGATTCTATGTGTGTCTGAGTGCTTCTGATAATCAGGATTTAGCATATGTGGAAGCAGGTGGAGTTGAAAGCTTGCCACAGTAAAATATCGTGCAAGGTTCCTTCTCAATGAACAAAAATACTGATCTGTAGTCCTTGCAGTATGTAGTCGATTTTGTGTTTAGCTGTGCGTGACACGTGTGTTAAGTTAGTATATCAGCTGTATCGGTTCTCCGGTATCATTGGCTGGGCTGGGTGGCTGGGGGGTTGAGGACTGAGGGCACTAAGTGGGCGACAGGCTGGGCCAGGACGGGATCGGTTTTCAGCCTGTTCATTCAAGCCCATTCACTGCTTTCCCGTCGCAGAATGGGGCCCTTTGATGGAGGAGATATTTAGTTCTCAGGCGGCTTGTTTGGCACTGACTGGAGCTGGGGCTTATTTGAAAGGGATCTTCCTGCCCCCATTGCCTCCAACCCCCCCCACCTCCTGTAGGCGAGCGGAGCGCGACAGACAGACAGCCCCACAGCAGCCCACCCACACTAAATTAATTCTGACAAGGAACTTAAGATAACGTCAAAGCGCTGACTAATCGCGGGATTGGGTTTCTGTAAGTCAGGGAGCTGTGAAATGTGCCATCATATCTAATAAAAGACCTCCGGTTGTTCCTTTTCTCTCTCAGCGGTGGTGAAGGTTGGGGGGAGCGCGGTTGCGGTGTCGACTGTCTAGCTAGACCGCTCTGAAAAACAATTAGATTTCACTTCAGCAGTGAAAGTGCAAGTGTGTGTGTGTGTGTGTGTCTCAGTTAGGGTATGATGATTGACATGTTTGTCAAGAGGCCTAAGGAATCCTTTCCTCCCAGTTTCCTCTAGCTCTTTTCTCATTCTGCGGGTCTTTTGTTGTGTTCTGCTTCGACGTTTTTTGCCATTACAGGTTTGTCCATTGTCGTCTTTACTCAGATAGTTGAATGGTTTTATTTTCTGTGACTCCTCTGTTTTCTACCCATTTTTACCATCCAATTCTCTCATTCTCTTTCTGCCTCTTTCCTCGGTGTCTGAGCTGCTGGCAGTGGAAGTCATCAGGTTCGGAGCTAATCCTGCCAAGTTGATTAGGCTGCAGGTAGCTCTTACACCGGTGGGCAAAAGGTCACAACATTGTAGAGAGCTGGATGGACTTCTTGACACAGACCATCCACATTGACTTTATAACTTACAGCACAAGGCCCTAAGGAGGGGTAATTGAAAGGCGAGAGTAAGGAAAAGAAAATTAGGAAAGTAAGAGGAGTGAGAAAAGAAAAGGGGAGAAAAACTGGAGGCAAGGCTTGAAAATGTGTCTGAAGAGGCAAGTGCTGTTGCTGTAGCCATAAGAGTACATTGTTTCGTGAGTGAAGGCAAGGCCGAGGTGATGGGGAGTGTAACTAGAGGATGAAGTCCAGAAGCCATTCTCCTTCCTGTCTTACTCTATGGCTTCATATGGGTTTCAAGTCAACAATCTCTCGAGTCCACATATGGTGAAATTGAGTCACAGAGACTGTTCTAACACCTCGCAGAGTCTCAGGCTGTCAATGTGGACGTCCTAGGATGCTTTATCTGAAATTGAAAACCTCAATTCTGTTATAAAACTGATCAACAAGAAAAAAGCCACCCAGTTCATATCCATAGTGTGGTCTACTGACGCTGTCTGTTTTTAACGAACTTCAGAGAGTCGGTGAAAAGTGAGCTATACAGATGGAAGCCCATTTGAAACCTGCTGTCAATGTGAAGTCCTGGGGTGGAGCCCAGAACGAACATCCGTGTTTATGACGTACTATAAACAGACATACAGTGCTCCGTGCTGCCATTTAATATACAGCAGGGTTTCACTGCAAGACATGGCATATGACAGAAATGTATACTAAAAATTGAATTTAGAACATTTCTGACTTTTGCATTTTTTTCTGAAATGTGTACATCTTCTCTTCTCTATTTTGCCTGCCATGAATGTATGTTTTTTTAGAAAGTAATTACTATAGTCTCCTTAGAGAAAGCAAAGTCAGAGGTTGCACAAACAAACCAGCATCTAAACAGTCCTTTTGGGTTGTTTAAAGTGGTGTCTATTCATTTTACACAAAGTGCCGTCAGCAATCCTGAGCCATGCTGGTTATGCTTTGACCTTGCTGAAGCTGTGTTTTACAGCTAGTGCGCTTTGGGCAAGCATAGTTAAGAACTGCTGCACTCTCACAGTCTGTCACAAGTTAAGACAATATCGTTCCTATGCAACGTTCATACAAGAAAAAGCAGTAACATGCACAGTAATACAGAAACACATTCACGCACACGCACACACACAGGGTTAGGTAAAAAAAAAAAAAAAGAAGCTGTGTAACAAATATTGCCTGGCATCAAATCACTCCAAACACACCCGCTTTATAACCAAGGGTTTCTTTTCAGTCAGCACGTTGGTGTTAAGAGAATAAAGTGAGATGCATCATATGGCCTGCCTAAAGAAGAAGAGAAAGAGGAAGAGATACTTAAAGAGAGAGAGAGCGATAGCATTAGGCAGTGTTCAACCTAGAGGATAGCGGTTTGTAACAGTCTATAACATTTTATCCCCTTGCGTTTTTCCCCTCTGAAACTGAGTGTGTCAGATTGAACGGTTATTTAATGTGTTGCCATTGTAAGACATCTGGATGCGTTCATGGCCCAGGAGCAGGCAGGAGGCAGTTTATAGACCTGCGGTAGGGGATGCGATGAGCTGTCTGAAATGGCACTTTGGCTCTGTATCATATATGCTTAGACACACACACGCATTCACACACACAGTGTGGAAGACAAGATGCAACCAATTAATATTCTCATTATCTATCGATTTATTTATTTGATTAATCGTAGCTTATGAAATGCCTAACGTCACGATGCCAAGTGCTTATTCACAGAGACCAAAGTGACGTATTATATCAACCTTGTACCATTTTTTGATTATCAGAACTGTTATTCATAGAGTTCCTTGATTCTTCTTTTCTTAATAGATTTTTTGTTGATCGACAATCAATCGTCCGATTAATAATTTCCGCCCTACTTTTTGCTGTATGCACACACACATTCAGGCATACAAACACACATGAACACAATAGTGGCATTCACAACACCATAACATGTTTAATTATGCAGGTGTGTAGGTCTGGTACACACACACACACACACACACCCACACGCGCACACGCACACACGCACACACACACTTACACTCTGTCTTACAAGGCCAAATATATATGCATTGATTTGCATGGAAATGACTAAACATGTCGAGCCCAAAGATGTCATTTCTAATCTGTCATATTAAAGGGGGCACGGAATAGGTGATGCAGTCTGTTAAAATCAAAAGAGCTGTGTGTGTGTGTGTGTGTCTGTGTGTGTGTGTCTGTGTGTGTGTGTGTGTGTGTGTGTGTGTGTGTGTGTGTCTAGGGGAAGAGTAAGACGCGAGGCGGCAAGGAGCGTGTGTCTCAGATGCCTGCTGATGCCTGTAACACCACTTCACACCAGATGCTTAGCACACACTCACACACTGATATATCGATGTCTGTGTTCATTACTGTTGATGCTTCTGTATCTGTCTACTCACGGACACTGAATGAGAGTGAGGGAGAGCCAAACGTGATGATATGGTGTCAATGTGCCTGTATGACTGTAACGTGGCTGCTTGTGTGTATTGTCCCCGTGAGTTTGTGGTGCAACAGCAGTCTCTTCATTTATGTTTGAATGACTGGGGTGTACTTAATCTCTCGAGAGTCTCCTTTCAAAATAAAGACACTGTCCCGGCTGAGCTTGACAGTCGAACAATCCAATCGTGCCTGGGTAAGGGAAGAGTTTATATTAACAGGAACATGTTGGCTGCGTGCTGCTAAACATGGCATGTAGGAGAATATCAGATGGACCAGCTCTGATCCAAACTGTTAAAAGCGATACATTTTTTTTACCAAGAACTTCTGTTTGAGATTATACTGCAATAGAGACTAAATTTGGTTTAAAATGTCATATTTCTGCATATTCTACTCCTTTCTGTTGTTGACATAATTAAACAACAATTTGAAAATGTGTGTGGGGTATTTTCCACTCAATTTCCTAAGTTCACTTTTTAATCTTTAACTCTTTAACTCGAAGCTCGGTATGTTGTTTCATAGTCCTTCGCTTTCAGACTTACACAGTGTGTCTCCCCCTCCCTCAGCATTGAACAGCAGCTAAAGGAGCTCCAGGCCAAAATGGGAGACTCCCGGGAGCGTCCGCCGAGCCCTTCAGATTGCCTGCAGTGGTTCAACCTCAGAGCGCACAACAGTTTCAGGCCCGTTACCACAGGACATCAAGAGCTCATGGACTTCTTCAGAGCGTTGGTAATACACCAGGGCGGTGATGACACTGACTGATGGCGATGATAATAATAATAATAATAATGATGATAGTACTAGTTCGTTTTAAATATTTCACAGATAATAAAGCTGCAGAATTGACCCTTAATGATTCCATTAATGCAGAGTATCCTCAGTTTCCCACTTAATTGCACAGATATTCTGTTGTTAATAACGCTGATGCAGATCAACTGGTAGCTGTATATTACCAAGACCTTGGATGTAAGAGAACACAGCCCTGGATTTGTCTGCAAAATACTTTCATATTGTTTCTATGAGCAACATTCATGTTCTGACTTATGGTGAGTTTTATGATATTGACATCTCCATTCCCTCTCTGTTCCACTCAGAAACAGTACCTGAGGTCTGAAGAGGAGGGGAAAGAGGAGGTGACACTTCAGCTACTTCTGAACGTGTCTGCCCAGTGTGGCGTGTGCTTTCCCTGTATCCCTTCTTCGTCTTCCTCCTCCTCTCTGGCTGCCTCCTCCAACCACTTGTTTCATACAGTCAGAGATGACGCTTCATTAGAGGTAATATACCGTGCAATTTTTTAATTCCATCTAATAATATCTTACAATATTGAATTAGTTCATGAATCACTCTCAGGATAGGTTCACATTTTTCAAGTCTGGCTTAAAACAGCACTTAAACGTCCGTACGTTGAAAGCATTATTGGTCATTGTAATTGTTTCTGCTCTTCATACTGGCCACAGAGAGATCCCTTTCCAAACCGATTTCAATGTAAGTAATGGGGGACAACATATACAGTCCTTGTTCTGTGTGAAAATATAGCAAAGTTTAGCTGAAACTTACGAGTCTTCAGCATTCCGAGTTAGTCAAATCGAGTCGGTATCTTCAAATGTTAGCTTTTTTGTACCACAGAAATGTCCTTGGGAAGCTAGAAATGAATGCTTAAAGCACCTATACTGTACATACTGTATGGGCATGTGAGTATTGTTTTAAGACAAACTTTAAAAGAATGTGAAACTATCCTTAAATCTAATGTGGTATTCAGCAGTTGAGTATATGCTAAAATAAAGACACACTTACCTGATTAGGCTATACTTGTTGTATGATTGCACTGTTCACTGCAACATATTATTATTAAGATACCCTCTCAATGCGTTGCTGTGGATTATCAGTGTCTTCTTGTACTCACCGTTCATTTTATTATTTCCTTAAGTTCCAGGAGGCCTGGGATGACGTGCGTCTCCAGCTGCGCCGCCACCTGCTGGAAAGGCTGTCTTCACGCAGCCCAGATCATCCAGGACCCAGACATATTTCCATCCCTGAACGGGTCCACTGTCTGCAACAGCTGTTCTTCCTTTACCCTGAGTATGAGGCCCTCGCACAGTACCAGGTGCAGTAAAATAGTAAAAATGCTATAATGAAAAAAATCCTGTGAAAAATTACATCATTTTCTGTGTGCGTAAAAATTTGTGTTTAAACTTATATTGTGAACTGGCTGTACCAATATGATGCAGTAGTATACCAATGATTTGGCAGTGATGTATTATTTTGTTTTTACTGATCCAGAGTCTGAGAAGCCAATCTGTGCTGGTTCTTCTGCTCTCTGCCCTGAGGTCAAGCCCAGGAGGTGAGACCGGCTTTGACAGACTGGCTATAGGCTTCCGCTCTGTGGTACCGGCTGTGACCCAGGCCCTCATAGAGGAGCTCCATGTCCTTTCAGGAATAGCAGAACCGCACACCATCCTGGGTTTCCTTAATGCGGCCTACCTCAGAACTGTGGCCCGAGAGCTGGCCTCGCTGATTGAGAGAGAATGTGAGATGGCCCTGAGGGACAACACCACCCTCAGCAGCAAGATAAAGAAATATTCAGCCAGGTCGCGGGCAACCGTAGGTCAGTGGCTCTGTGTGAATATTCTTTTCTTTTCCTCTCGCTCATAGTCCTTAGTGGTTAGTGGTTGGAGGTACCTTACAGCAGTTTTTTTCCTTCCATGTCTGCCTTCGTTCCTCTCCTCTCGCTTCTTATTGTTAACCAATAAAGGCTCTCTCCCTCCTCTCCATTTTTACTTTTCTGTTACTTTCCAACTGAGCCAGAGCCAAGGCCTCTGTAAGTGATTGTCAATAACTGCTGTTCCTATTGTAATTGCTTTCTTTTTACTGCCCTCTTTCCCGTCTGCTTCGCTTTCCTTTTTACCAACCAAAAGAGAAGAGCCGCATTTCCAGGGCAGAGGCATTTTTTTTTAAACAACTTCTAAACCCTATTTACCACATAGTTTATCTATGACTGTGATGAGCCCTGCTCCCAAGAGAGGTCCGAGCCACATCCCAAATCTGTCCACAGCGTGTTTAGAACACAGTTAATTCACCCATCCACCTTCGACCTACAAGTAAGGCTTGAACTGCGCCATCTTGGAGAACAGTTGGAATTGCGTTGATAAAATATATAATATATTCAAAATATATATGGTAAATAAAATAAAGTATAACAATTGCAGAGCAGCAGCAGCACCTTCACACAATCCCATGACCTTAAAGTGCAGAAGGGAAAATGATTCATCTTCTAACCTTCCTCTTACTTTTGAGCAGCAATAGAGCCAAGAAAGAGTTGGTTCAGGAGTAAGCGCACGGTTCAACATTCTATCAACCTTTTCACACAGGGGGATGGATATGTAAGGGAAAGAAATATGATGAAGTACTTTCAAAATTTGTCACTAATGCAGAAAGTGTCACTGTCATAGAAAAGGCAGTGATGTTATACACTGAGACAAGAGTAGAGACCTTCACACACAGTGACACTTTTGATACTTAATTCTCCCCATATTCTCTTTGTTTGTTTCATATTGGCCTATTTACGGCTTGCTGAGGGCAAAGATTCACAATAAAAAAAATGTAAAGTGTGTGAGCCATTGTTTACTTTTTCAAAAATGGTGCACATGTCAGCTTCCCTGTGGAACGGGGAGACGAGTGCTTTTACATCTGCCATTCTTCGATAAACACACCACCAGCCTTGCGTCTTTTCCTCACTCCTTTCCTCCGTCTCTCTCTTTCCATCTCCCTCTCTGGTTTTTACTTTCCCTCTCCTTAAATGTGAGATGAGAGGAGGCAGCCAGGATAATTGGCCATGCGTCAGTTGGGCTGTTTGATCACGTAACACGGCGGAGGCTACACACCTACGTGCCGCTCAACAAACCGTCAAATGTAGCACCGGAGGCAGAACACGGCTCCAAAGGGAGCGGGGGACCCGTGCTGTGTAATGATGGTAAAATGGAGCAGTTTTGCCTGTGTGTGTGTGTGTGTGTGTGTGTGTGTGTGTGTGTGTGTGTGTGGGGTTGAA
>CALSBV010010907.1:3841663-3854402 GCA_943590825.1 Bovichtus diacanthus | reverse complement strand
TGTGTGTGAAAGTGTCTTCTACAAATCAAGTTACTCATAATGAACCGCATTACATTCACATAAACACACCTGGCAAACACAAACACACAAAAACCCATCGACTCTCACCCGTGTAAACATACACCTAGTAGCCTACACAGAGAGAGAGTCAAACCTCATGCATGATTAAACCAGACGTCCTTGGGGACAGTGTGTTGTCATATTGTCATATTTTGTTTAACAATATAGCAAAATTACATTAGGATCCAGAGGCAATAATGTTACAATTATTGGAAAAGGGCCCCCCCTCTTCTTTCTTTCCTTCCCAACGCTCAATCATCTCCATGCTTTCAGAGTCGAGGCTAATACTGAGCTCATCCATTCCCAAGTGCCTTTGCAGTGGAGGAGCTCATTTAAGCGGACACACAAAAGTATTTGTGCATGTGTCTGGGAGTATGGCAACGCATCTCCCAGCCGCCCATTCTCCAGCTTAATGCGGAACATCCCCCGGGTGATGGCTTTGGCAGCCTCCAAAATGGGAAATCCATATTTGCCGAGGGGGTCATCGGCGGGTTAGGGGGAGAAAAGTTTTGTGCCGAGAGAAAAGGATGTGCATGTGTGACTTCTAGGGGAGCAAAGTTTTGCATATTTTCTCACTGTCTCTTTGTTTATGCCGTGTATTGGGAAAACATGAAGGGGTCGATATTTATAAGAGGTGCCGTGCAAGGCAAGACTTGAGGGGGGCGGGGGTGTTTTCTGATGAGAGCATGAAGGGTGGGAGGTTGGGTTGAAAACCTAGTTTCATGAAATTGTTCATTCCTTTACTGAACTGTAAACTCTCACTCCTCCATCTCTCTGTCAGTCATACACTCACAAGCATAGCACTGTTTATTCTTGTTTTATATTTACTCTTTAACATTCTTTTTTCCTCCCTTCAACAGTGCCAATGGAGCTTCCCATGAAAAACAGGAGCTTCAGTTTAACCTCCCACCAGTTGAGGGCGTTAACCCAGCTGGCCTGCACCCTGCTGGGGTTTGAGAGGATTGTGAAGGAGCTGGTCACTAATATGACCTTCATTGATTGTACAGGAGAGACTCCCTGTATAAAAGGTACAACTCCACCCCCCTCATATACACACTTGTATACTTATTAGACATGTACTCAGAGCTGCAGCTATGAGATCACTAAGGTCAGGTTCTCTTTACTTTTTCTGGGAATTTGGGAAGTCTTAGTAACCTGAGATGAAAACAGATTACACATGGCAGATACTTTAAGGCTGATACAATATTCGTTAGATCAAATATCCTTACATTTTAAGGCCATAGAATATGACAACATACTATATATCCAGTGTTTCCCCCAGTTTTAGCCCAGTTTTGAGAAGGACGCTCCGAAGCAGTATTGAGACCATCAAGTAGGGAGTTGGATTTTGCTGAAAATTATTAACAGATAATGAATAAATAAAATGTGAATAATCCAAATAATTAGATGATTAGAGTCTTTCAGTGAGGTTTGTGGGGTTACAGTGGGGGAACTAGCACTCATGACCTCAGTAATCCTTAAACTCTGGTTACAGTCCTACATGTGTGCTTCTCCAACAGTCCAGTTACACACACACACACATTGTTACATGTTCTAGAGGGTAGTCTGAGTTGTCTCTGAAGAAATGTTATTTTAGTCAGGAATTATCTTGGGTATTATATAAGCCGCCTTTAGTATCCTTTCCCTCTTTTCCCCTTTGAACTGACGCTGCAGAGATGTTAAATGAAAGCTTTTGGTGCATGGAGTAATTTCCATAAAGGTTACATTTACAAAAACAAGACTTGCAGAAAGGCTCAATTTACAGAGAGGTAAACAGCCTTTAAAGGGCAGTTATCCAAATCATTAATTCCAGGCAATCAAACGGCTTAATTACCAGAAATTCATCAGATGGGCTTAAAGGTCAAAAAGTGATGCGCTTGCTGCTTCCTCCTTCTTCCATTCCACGCGGTCTTGTTCAGCTAAATTGCCTCGCCTGGGGTCTCACTCTTCGCCTTCTGATTAGGAAATTGTGGCCTTGATGTTCACGCTTTTTAATTGCACCCCAATCCAACATCCTGTATGCTTGTCTTCACGTCACCCCCCTACATTCCTCCGTCTCCCCTCATGGAATTACCCCATATGTGGTTGATGTTATCTGGGTTCAAATCAAATCTAAGCCCCAAATTTAGACTTGTAAAGCTGTCGCCATTAGCATTTACTGCCTTTTTCTGCTCCCTCCGAGGCATGTACTTAGTAGTTATACTCCGGTCACTGTCTCAATTGGCTAGCGGGGGAAAGATGGGAGCAATGCGGCCCACATCTGACTCTGAGTTATATGCAGTTGCTTTCATGTCACCCCACTTGGCATTCAGTCAGGCCTTTAACACATAATATGATACAGTATATTATATGTGATATGGAAATATTCATGCTAAATAATGCATAGATGTAAAAGATGCTACAGACTACCACCGCATAACTTTTCATTTTTATCTCATGAGTTTCTCTATCGTTGTTGGAAATTTCACTGACATGATTTAAGAGCTGTTTTATGTATTTAACGGCGTCATACATGACGTTTCATTAACACATTTATTGGTCATTCAGGCATCTTGAAAAGGAATAGAGAGGATTCAGACATGACAACAGATGGCAAGAAATCCAGAGCAGAAACGCTTCTCCACACGCCAGAGGTGAGACTTTTCTATGTTTATTATAACTTATTCTAACTATTCAAAGTCATTCAGGCTTATTATGATTTTACAACAGGTAAAATACATTACCTATATAAAGGTGTATATATATATATATATATATATACAAAACATTAATTGGCTGTTGGCTGATCTATTTTGCAGGCGCAGGTTTTGGTGTTTGATTGGAGGTCAGCATTTAGGGGGCTGGTCCCTCACATGGCACATTGTGTTAAAGTGGTGCTGGATGAGGTTTGTGCCAAGATTCTACAGCAGGAAGAGGACTTACATTCTTCAGGACACACCTCAGTCACCCTGAGCCGCACTACAGGACACACCGCCATCACTGCGGGAAACACGCATCTCAAAGAAGATTCCTTCTACACCTACTCCGAGAGAGAGACTCCCAAAATGATAGCCAAGGTATTCCCGGATTTAGGGTAGGATAGATTAACAATGAGTCTGTCAATATTTGTTGGCCGAGTTCTAACTTCTGACACTGAAATGTAATCAGCGGTGTCTTCACTCTTTTATAGAAGATTCCTTGCTAAGTATACTGTAGTTATGTTAAAGGTTCAATGTGTAAGATGCTAGAATTAAGAACTGTGTAATACCACTTGTTCCTCTAGAGGTGATAGTGAGTCACTGTAGTGCCAGTCTGCACTCAGAACTGCAAACTCCCTGTTGCTGCTGTTACACAGGTCCAGCAGCCCGCTGTGACTGCCAGCGCTGGAGCTTGTTGTGGCTGAGCTCAAGTCTCTTCGGCCGCTGACTAGGGCTCCGTCTGACGGAGGCGGCTGCTGAGTGCCGGCTCTGCCGACCTCTCTCCTACTCCGGCGCTGGGAAGATGAGACGAATATGCGAGTTGTTTTCTAGTTTCTGCCACTTTGGATTTAGTCCAATAAACAAACTAATATAAAGTTATTAATGTTAACAGCCCCTGGTTAACATTAGTGCCCCAGTAAACACAGATGGATCAGCCCCACGTGAAGATTATAAGACAGCTGTGTTTTCTGACGGGCTCTCACAGTTTCTGCAGTTCGGTGAAATTTTGCGTATTCTTGCCCACTGACTGACTGACAGGCATCACACAGGAGTAAAGGCAATGCACAATATAAATAATAGATTGAAATACAATAAATATGCCAAACTGCTAAAACTAAAATATGAACATTAAATATCGTATGGACCCAGTTTAGAGGTGAAATACTGCCCCCAATTTCTTTGGAGCAGGTGGCTCAGAGTTACACATTGAACCTTTAATGAGTGTACACGGGTCAAGTTATCGACAAGTGGGTCAACATCTACCATGTCTGTGTGCGGGCTTCACAGTGAGTGGCCTGCAAACTGGATCTTCTTGCTGGATCTTCTATCCAAAATAAAAAACAAGAACACAATATTGGATTGTGCCATCGCTTCTGGATTGATTGACAGGTTTTTAAGTACACTGAATAAAATGAGATAAAATCTCAGATGATAAACCACAATGCAGATTCTAAATAAAATGTTGAATGTATATGTCTTTAATCTAAGGACAGAGGGCGTCATAAACTCCCAGAGGCAAATTAGTAGTTTGTGATATTGGGCAATAATACATTACATTTGATTTAATTCGTATGGTAACAAATGTGATTGGGCTAGTTAATCTGGCAACAGTCTCTTAAAAGTTGCTCACATGAAAGAAAGCCACATATTTATTGTTTAGCAAGAGTTTGCAATTTTGTTGACCTACAACAAAGTCTGTTGTCCAGACACTCTCTGGATAACAAAGTCTGAAGTTAGCAATTTCAGTCAGTGGACAGTAAAATAAAACTTTTGAAGCTTTATCACACTGCACATTTGCACATTAATAATAATAATAATAATACAAATCGAGTAACAAAGTGTTACTTGACTTAATCTCTTTAATTTGGTAATTATAGGATTAATCCACTCATTGTTTTTTCATGGTATGGAGCGGAGTTTACTTAATAAGATGCCTCCCCCACATTATTTTACAGCATTACATTTCGTGCCTCAAACACTATATTTCTCTCACGTTGTTATCGCTGAATTACCTTGTGACTTTCTGCAACTATTGAAATAAAATTGTGCTTTAAGCAGTTCTTTTCACAGTGCCCACAGGTAGTAGAGAATGCCCAAAGATGCTTTACTAAAAAAAAAAAGACACACCACTCTGTAAATGGCCACCAGCACAGCTGGAAGCACAAAAAGTCTGTAGCCTGGAGAACATTTGTCAATGATGAAACATGAAAGTGACAGGGAACTAGAACTCTGAGATAATCTTTGGGATGCTTCATGAGATATGTGTCATTTGTGTTGTTAGATATGTTATACGTCATAAAATCCTGATTTAAAAAAAAACTCCGATAGTGAGGATTAAGGGTTTTTCATCACTTCAATGCCCTACAACAATGCAACTAAAATTGAAGTGCTCCCCAGGTTTTAGGCCCCAGTCACATCCAGACGCAGCCGCTTCAGAAACGCCTTGGCATAGGTGTGGTGCGCCTGTTGATCGGGACTGCGTGAGCAACCAGGCGATCAAATGTGTACACGGGAAAAAAATCACCAATAAGTATTTGAATAATGGGTTGACCTTGACTTATATAGTTGATTGTAATTAAATACCGTTAATATCAACCTTTCGTCTGCATTAACCTTTGTCCCACTGTTGCTACCAAATCTGCCGGCATCAAACATTGACATATACTAGCGGTGCGTCTCCGCACTGAAAATTTGAGTATATTTAAAAAAAATGTTCTTGTCTAAAAACCTGCCGACGTGTCTCGCCGTGATCGTGATCCTTATTTCCAACATGGTTACCCCCACATATTCAGGAAAGTGCATTATGTGTTGGAGGAAATAAGTTATTTTGATAGAATATGAAATTATTTCCTATTTGTGCCAAAACATTTTTACAATATTTAATTGAAAAAGTTTATTTCCGAAATAAATACTAATACAGTGCAAGGACTTCAAATCAAAGTCAAGTCAAAATGTCTTCTGTTGTTTACCCCACGCTGTCTTTTTTTTCAGCCTCTCTTTAACAACAAAAGTTCCAAAGAAAATGTCAAAGAAAAAGCATAACTTATGCTGACATGTAGTAAATCCCCTATTGATCTGTCCCTAGTATAGAGATGGAGTTCTGTGTGTGTGTTCTCCCACCACAAACTGAAATACACACTCACGCACACACATACAGTAGGTCTAATACATAGGTTCATTTTGTGTACAATTAACTCATGTATAAGACCCCAACTTTTCACTCCTCACTCTCTGCATGAGCATGTTTTGCCATACATACTGGTATCCCTGTCCTGTTCATCCTCCTTTATACCTGGCCGAACAATGCAGGTCTACACACATCCTTCTGACCCAGGGAGATTAATGGTTTTTGTAGCCCCAGCGGAAAGCACCCTCTACAATAGAGAGCCCAAATGATTTGGGCCTGACACAGTTGACACCCTGGATCAGAAAGAGTCATCAGTATTACTTGAGGGGAGGACTCTGGGGACAAAAGAGAGACAGGAGGAAACCAAGAAGCACTATGGGGGATATTATGAGGGCTAGATGGTGTGACAGAGAACGGTGATGAATAGGGGAAAGTATAGGGTATACAGATGATAGAGGGCTGTATCACAAAGGCAAAGAGGCTAGGGTAGAGAGCAGGATAAAGATGGGATAGTTTGAGAGAAGAGATGAGAAGAGAGGGCCTGGGAAATGGCACAGAGGTGAAGTAGACACCAGAGATTGACTTTTCTCAGGAGGAGAACCAGTGTCTGATTTGAGACCAGGCTTAGTGTCCAACTCTACAAAGGTTCTCCAATGTTGTGGGCTGGACTGGCATATACTTACTTCCTTCACTTTAAAATGACACTGTGCATTTTTTCTTATTTGACTATTGCAGGACAACTTCCTAAAAGAGAAACTCCCTAAAACTTTCTATAACTCACTTTCCTCCTCCTCCTTCTTCCTCTAACTGCTCTGCTTCCCACTACTTTCCTCTACACTGCTCACTGTGCAGATTCTTATCATTACTGCCTCACCTCTCTTCTCCCCCCCCCCTCTCCTCTAGCCCTTTTACACTGACAGTATTTGTGGTTCTCATTGCTAACGAGTGTCAGAATTTGTCTGTGCTCAGGACCTGTACAACGTATTTATGTGTAGGTCAACGCTTCAAAGATGAGAGCCTTTCAGCCCAAAGGTTATACATGCATGCATTTGCATTCAATAACACTGAGCCAGACAGATATTATATATATATATATATATATAATTTTTTTTTTTGTACCCCCCTCCTGTCCTTTTTTGACACATGACCTAGTGTTTGAGAAGAGAACAAATTACTATACAAGACATAAGCATTAAATATGGCCGGTTCAAAGGCATTATGATGGATCAATATTTCGCACATTTATATTCATATGTTCATACCTCAATCCTCACTCTTTTTCATGCGGCCCCACTTTACTGTCTGTGTTACCATACATATGCATGCTGTTCATCCATCAGAGTACTTTAGATAGTGTACTTCTTTTATTGGCAGTCAGTTGTGCGTTGAATGCCAAATACACTCTGTTCAACAGCTGAAGCTCGCCCTCTGTCAGAACCTGAGATTGAACTTCCCTTGTTTGGGTGGGCCCTTCTAAACTAGATGCTACTTCTCTATTATAGCAACAGAAGTGTCTCTTCTGTATTCAGACTTCACTGACGCCCTTGCCTGCATGTTGAGTTCTCCACTTGTCTGTCTACTCCAAATTCTGCACACACAAAAAGGCCTCCCTAGCACTTAAAAACTTTATACAATCTCTTTCACCTTGCTGCAACGGTCCTGGTGGGATACTGGGCTTTGATCTTAGCTAGTTAAGGTTTCAGTCTGACTTCAGCGTGGATGCATGTGTGTGGTTGTTTCTGCGTGAGTGTGCATGTGAGGATGACTGTCTGCTCAGTGTGTGTATTTGTGTTCGTGCCGATACTGCATGCGTATGAGATGCTACTCCAGGGCCTCTCCATCACCCTGGTAATGCTGAGTGTTGTGTCTGCCTCAGCTTTCTCTCTCTCTCAAAGCTTAGCTCCTAATGACTACATACAGCCAAATATTGACTTAATTGTCTAAATGGCCATTGTTACCAGACCTTTTAACCCCACTGGAAGCTTTTAAGAAGAAAAGTGTGTAAAGAGAAAGTGAGATTGTCAATTGTGTACACATGCTGGAGCCCTGATCTGACAGAATGTCGAATTTCCCAGTCAGCTCCCATAGTAAGTCAAGTAATAAAGTGCGTGACTCTGGAAGCAAGTAACACATGCTATGGTTGATTGATTGATGGATTAAACTGGCATAGAGTTTTCTGAGTTATGGTGATTTTTTATTTTTTTTTCCCCTCAGTGTGACCTCGCTCGGTAGCTCCAGGGAATATGTGAAATGTGCTTTGTTTTAAGGCTTTTTAAGAATCAGCCTAACTCATAACTCACATGTATAGGTGTATAAATTTGGAGGTGAACTCGCACACATATGTGACTCCATGGCTGCTCGTCTTTCACTGTTCTCAATGTGATTTCAATAGGAAGCACATGAGGTTGTAGAGGCAGTGGTGTCGGTGTGTGCTTGTGTGCACCTTGTTCTCTGCTGTAAACCATTACACTACCGTATGTGCATGCTACGCGTTTATTTTGCGCACGAGTTGGAAGCCAGCACACACGCACCAACCTAATACCCGCGCAACCACATACACACGCACAAACAAACAAACACATGCACACTAGAAGAAGAAGAATAAAACATTAGTATAGTATTATGTCAACCATGCTGATTGACACAATGCTATCATTATAATAATACTTTTTTTTTTTTATTATATAGATTTAGAACTACCAGCAAAATTCCAGACTGCTTATTTGTGCCTCAGCAAGCACACACACTTGACTATTTTAAAGTGCTTGACTAGCCAGTCAATCCTACAGGCAGCCCTCTCTCTAAAGGCCTTTCTCCAGGACAAATGTGGATAAATGAGATGAGTCTTGCTTGTTGCTGTGGCAGTTTGTAGAATACAATGTAGTTCCCTTTACATCGCTGAAACAGCCCTTTCCTTCCCTCTCTCTCACTCTCACCTTTGCCTGACATTTTCGTTTCTTTCTCCTCAGCACGTCTGACTCCCCACCTCTTCATATGTGCTGTAACAATTCTATTTGAATGTGGTTAACATGATGCGTGCTGTTATGAAATTAGTCAAGTGCCGATGTACTCTCAGAAGTGAAGGTTTTATTTGACCTGATACCCATTATGCATGTTCAGCAGCACAGTTTGTGTGGTGGGCATGTCTTTAGACATCTGTATTCTGAATTTGCACTGATGTTTGCTTTTCCGCTGTAATGGCTAGCACAATGTTAGAGAAAAATGCATGTGTAATACTCAGCTGAGTCTTGACTCTTCGCAAATGTTCCATTATTTATATCTAATGAGGTTGCTTTCTGATGTTTTTTTTTCTTCTGTTTTTCCTCTTACCGACAGATCTTGTCTCTGTTATTGAGATCATCTTGTCTCGTCTTTGCCTTCTCTCTCCCCTCAGTTCTGTGGAGGGATCGTGACTGAGATGGATGCCTTACTTCCCTTGGCAGCAGCCTGCAGAGACGGCTCTCTTCTGGAGGTGCGATCAAGCTTTGTGGAAGCGTGTAGCAGGGCAGCGTTTGCCATGCTAGGCCGTTTGCAGGAGAGGGCCCTGGAGGTACCATCCTCTGCACCCCTGAGGAACCTGCCTGCTCTGCTGGCCACTTGCATTTATGTGCACCAACGACTGGAGCACTACCATGCCAGGCTGAAAGATTCAAATACTACTGCAGCTAAAGTGTAAGGAGAAGGTGTTTGCATGTGTGGGCATTATGGCATGGGAGTATAATGGTGTTTTGGATGCAACGCCCAAGTCCCTAACTTTTACTCCGCAGTTATGGTTGCCATGCCATGAGGAACAACAGCTGTGGGGAACATGTATGTCTGTGTGAGTGATCTGACTGCCCGCACTAATCAACAGAAACATGGAGATGGGTCCTGTTGCTGGCAAATGAGGATTGCACCGTATATGTGTTGCAGTCTTTTGTTTTATAATACCAGTAACAATACATATACAATTACAATGACAATACAACAATGATATAGAAACCCACAGATGGTGACTGTAGAGGCATCAGGCTATGTCAATAATAATTAGACAGGCCTGGTTTCCAACATTAACCATTGTACCTCATCTTGAACATACTCAATCATTTCAAACATGCTGTCAATTTATCAACAATAACCTAATCAGACAGCATGCTAAACAGATAATAAACTGAATTACATTACAAACAGTTGTACTTCAGTTTTTTCACCTCCAGCTACTCTGTATATATTGTCATGTGATTTTTGACTATATTTAGATTTGCTTTTTTTTTTAAGCAAAAATGAAGAAAGAAGGAATGGATCAAAAGACGGTCCTTCTTTAAAACGTGTGAGCCAGGCGGGAAACGGATGAAACATTTGGAAATTGTACATTTGAGATTAAGAGGACCAGAGAGCTAACAAAAAAAAAAAAAAATGAAAAAAAAGTAGAGAGTAGAAATGATTGACCGCAGGTAATGACACCCATACTGTGTCTACATCTGGTGAGCTTTTATGCCCCGTAATACCACCTTAACCTCTGCTCTCCACACATCCGCTCTAAAGACATCCCTGGTGCCCTCAGTGCTCCTGTTGTCCCACCTTTGGCCCTGTGGACCCCTCCATCTGCACTTGCACCATGCCCCCTCCGGTCATAAAGCACTTTCCTCTCTCTACACCACCCAGTCCCCCAGGTTTTAAGCCACCTGCACCCCTATTAAACTCTTGCCTCTCTCTGGAAAGTATCAAGGCAGGCAGATTTAAAGGATATGAAATGTCACACTGAACTTTTTAGAATAAATCATCAGTTCTTTCATCTAATCATCTCACATAATGTGTGTTTGATAGCTCCCTGAATATACATTAGTCAATTATGCATCTGGATTACAGGATTGTGCTCTATTGGATTTTTTGCCCCAGCGGTCCCTTTTTTCTTTCTTAATATGCCATATGTAGTAGAGATAATGTCATTTCTGTAATTACCTTTTAAAGGTTTGTTTCTTTCCTTAATGACTAGACCCCTGACCCTGCTGCCTATCCAGAAGTACCAAGATACAGTGGAGGCCTTGAGAGAGCAGCTGACAAGTTACTGTATCCAGGTCTGTTCCACCTGCATTCTTCAAGACGCAGAGAGTCACCACTGGGCTGACCCCAAACCTTTCTATGAGGTAAAGTTTCGTCACATTTCCCTAAAATGTCTCTGTTGAATTTTATTTCCCCCCCAAGACAACTCATAAAAACCTAACCACACCTTGCTAAACTCTTATATGATAAAATGTATTTAACTGTCTTCATAAACTTCTCTGAGTTGAAGTTTCTGGTATTTAAGATATATAAGTGGAGCCTATTTGAGTATTACTTATTTACCTCCGAGTCAAAAAAGACAGTGAGACATAAAACATGTGCAGTATTGTCTGGTGTTGATTCCATTCCTTTCATTGAAAAAAGTGGAAATTCTAATGCCACGTGTCTTAGTAGGCTTTTTCTGTAGATTTTGAGGAACTCTAGGAATTATACTCTGGAGTTTTCTCGCTTCTTCTTTTCATTCCCACAATACACCTTTACCTCCCACTCTCCCTCTTCTAACCAAGCCTTCTACTCTGAGCTCCCTGAGAACATCTGTGGCTTCCATGCTGCCCCGGGGGCTCCAGGGATTCAGCTGTCTGATGTCTGCAGTCTACACTGGGACTGTCTGGAAACAGCATAGGGCCTCTGAAACTCCCCTACCTTTATGCCCTTAAACCAATCTAAACCTCCTCTCTCTTTCAAACTTTACCCTGCTTTTGCCTTTTTTCCCCCTTTGTTCCTCCCTCCTTCCCTGGGTCACTGGTGTCAGACAGACCTGCTGTGCGCAGGTGTGTGCTTTTGTTCAAGCATGCCTGTGTGCATCTGTACAGATGAATGCATGTGTGAGTGTGCAGCAGCATTTCAGGATGTGCGTTTCATTTGGTGTGCGTGTATGTATCTATGTTTCCATATATGTTATAAATGTGTAGTTCTATGCACAAGGGTTCAATCTCCTGGATCCCCAGCCCTGTGTCTTGGCTCTTGCACAGCTCAGTGCAGCTCCAGAGAGACCCTTCCTTTCTTTATTTTTGTAATTTTACAGTGATATTGACACGTAGTTGTAGGCAGAGAAATATTTTATATGCTATAATAAAAGCACATGAGGTCAGCTAAGGCGATCAAAGGAAGTTTAGAGCATGACCTTGGCTACCTTCCTTGTCAGGATTTGTCTTTTTTGAGCCTTCAGAGCCACATGAGGAGAAAAAAAAAGTCGCTATGAGTTTCCAATTTTATTCCATCCTCAGTTTCCCGTCCCACATTCAGTCCTCACTGCTGCCAATCCGTCATCTCTAATAGGAATTTGTTCATAGTTGACCTGGCTGGTTAAATAAAGTTTGACTTAAGTGAATGGATTAAACAGTCCAACCACACATGTAGTTGTGGCTGCTCTTGGTTTGGATCCAACGTCTGTGTCTGCGTTTGCTCTGCTGAGTCCACAGGCGTAGGATGGCGGCTTAATCCCGGACATAGAGCTCGGTCACGCTCCCCATCAACCACCGATCCCTAAATGACTGGCTCCAGGGAGGAGAGAAAGGCAAAGGAAGGAGAGAAGTAAAATATGAGATAGATGAGTTGAAGTTGGGGGAAAACGAGAAGGGACTGTGGGGAATGATGAGTTTGAAGACGGGAGGAAGTTTTGGATGTGTCAATATCTCCGCCGCACACGCACCATCCGCTGGAACACTTTATTTTTAGAGGTTAAACATGAAGAGTTCAGGCGAGTAGAGGTACAAATGGGTGGTTTAATGGATTAATTATTCTATATAAGAAGCAGGATAAGAATCTATTTCCCTCCATCCATGTCTGTCTGTCTGTCTGTCTGTCTGTCTGTCTGTCTGTCTGTCTGTCT
>CALSBV010010907.1:3801657-3837468 GCA_943590825.1 Bovichtus diacanthus | reverse complement strand
TGTGTGTGTGTGTGTGTGTGTGTGTGTGTGTGTGTGTGTGTGTGTGTATTTGTGTGTGTATTTGTGTGTTTTGGTTCTGTAAGCTGACCCTGCGCTGTAGCCGGGTAGATTTATCAGAGCAGTTAAAAGAGGATTTCTTCTGGATTTGCGGTCCTAGTGACATCATAAATTGCACTGTCAGATTGAGGCATAGTTTTCCTCAGTCAAACAGCAGGGTGCACCCTGCTCTAGCTTTCTGGCTCAAATGGAATGGTTAATTTCTGGGCAGACACCCCCTGTACTCCCTCCCGCCTCCTCGCTCTTCAGACAAACTGTCCATTCCTTCCATTAGATTTTTATTGAGATGTATAAAATAATATGCAGGCACACACATGTCAGCATGCCCTCTCACTTGCACACGTTCATAACCACAAGCACAGGCTCTGAAGGGTGCACACACACAAATACACACACACACGCACACACACACACTTGCACGCACACTCACCAAGGATACGGCTCATTACCCACAGCTGGCTGCAGCCTCTTGGTTATACAAAAGATGTAGGAGGGGGGTACTGCTGTATATTCATGTATTTGGCTGTCTCCCAAATGTTAATTTGGTTTTAGCTGGCCAAGATTAGAGCTAATTCCTTCCCGGTGCACACTATAAGTAAGCGAGAGTGAAGGCATTTGCAGACTAAGCTCATATCAGGAGTGAGTGACACTGAAGGAAGTAACCATCGTAGCATAAACACGATTTCCTCCCAGATTGTCATCTTAGACAACTGTGATTTCAGTCCCTGTCTTTCACTTGTGAAGCTTTTCCCCTCCTTTGTTGTCTCTTCCTAAATGGACTGCTATCTGAACACTCACCTGACACTGCAGAACTGTCAACTTTGTTTTCCTTCTTTCCACTCTCAGAGATGGCCTTATGGGCCAGGCGGCCTCTGCATGTCAGCTGAAGCTGCTGACCTCTGACCCAGGACGCAATCCCAGGTTGCTACTGCGTATGCTGCTGTACAGAGACTGTCACCTGCCCAGAATACTCCTGGAAAACTCTTGTAAGTCTGTGTTTTTTTTAGTGTATACGGATTGGTGTGTGTGTGTGTGTGTGTGTGTGTGTGTGTGTGTGTGTGTGTGTGATGGTGTTTACCAGTGTCTTAATTATGGTGCCTTAAGATCCTAAGCGAGTTATACAGACCTTAGATGAGCTCTATCCATTTTATGAAGTTATCATCAGCATCTTTGCCATCATCATCATTTTCACCTTGGTCACCATCATCACTAAATCAATAGAGAGCAGTAATAAACACTCAACAGGCCCAGGCGGAGCACACACGCTGACCTTTAAAGATTTTCCCTTCCTTCTTCTCCCCTCCGCACTGGCAACAGTCTAACCTTTAAAGACTGTTGTGCACTCGCACATTAATTCACATTATAGCGACCTCATTAATAACAACTCTCACTGTCTCGTTCTCTCGCTCGGTCTGAGTCTGGCTCAGAGGCTCTGCAATGCTTCTCCCCGCACGCTGCCGTAAATCAACGCTAGAAGCGCTGACTCTCGCGTGTTATCACGGTGACGGGCTAATTAACCAGGAAGCAGACAGACAGAAGGAACAGCTTGACTGAACGCCTACACTCCCATAAGCCACTGCACTTCGCCTTACATTTATATACTGGGGTGTTTCTTGGTACTCTATTGATATGAATTCAAGTGTAGCTTACTAATAGATAGTAATTCAGTGAGTCACAAACTACCTGAATTGGACTCTGTACTACTTCAAGTTTATTTAGTGTGTTACAGTAATTGTTACAGTAAATGTTAAAATGTTGTTGAGCAGTAAGACAGTATTTTTGAAATAACACACAACAAACACTTTTTCAACGGTGTTGTTGCTCTGTGGCATATTTTACAATACAGTATAACTGCCTTATGAAAGCACACTAACTTGCTAGAGAGCTAGCTCGCAAGCTAAATGACCTCCTCCACATCTACAACACCTCCTCCGAATTAACTATACACTAAATTACAATCATTTTGCGCAACTCACCCTAAATCAGAAGATACACCACTTATGCTGCACAGACACACTCACACACACACTTATACACTCACACAGAGCCTTTTTTATTGTCATCAGCGTGTCTGCTTCCAATTACAGAGGTTTGCAGAGAGGGCCCTTGTGACCGGTTGACTGGTTGTCCGGAAGATAAACAGGTGTATGTATTGGCTATGTATCAAGGTTGGATAAGCTTAGAAACAGAGAGAGAGGGAAAGAGAGCACGGAAAAATAGAAAAAGCAACCGAGAAATTGACATAGAACCACAAACCCAAACCCGTAGGAATTATTGTGTGCTGCAGCAGTAGTGGAAACTCCACAGAGATGTGCCAGCGCACTGTCATCAGTTTTTCTAAAGTCATCTGCTGCTCCATAATAGGATCATTATTAAAAGGCACCTAGTTAACATGCCATGCTCTCCAGCACCCCAAGTGGAAATTAATGTTAGTCACCCCTGTTTCCTTGGACCGTTGTAGCCACAGTAGTGAAATACAGAATACTTTCTCCTTAAGGACCAATTACCAGACAGGGAGAGAACGAGATGCTGGCATAACCCACATTATGCCGCCTAATAGACTGATTGTAGGTCAGGTTGGTTGACCACTTTTGAGTGTATGTGTTAGATGTGTTATTGTGAAAGAATAGGAGAGAAGATGTCGAGGGACTTTTAGAGATAGAGGCAGGGAGACAGAGGACATCAGTTCTCATCCGGCCCTTGAATGGTGGCAGTGCTTCCTACCTGCCTGTTATTAAGGCGGCCGATATTAATATCCCCGTAATGCAGCAGCTAATTTAGCCCTGTCATTTTAAAATAGTCCAGCATTAGTCAGAAGGAAGCTGTGGCCCCTCATTGACTGCCGCGTTGCATACACTCTCCTATTCAAATAGCTGTCATCTCCCACACAACAGACTGACAGACCGCTGGATGTCTGCCACCTCTGGAGCAATGGGCCTTTCCTCAGCAACCCCTGTCAACTTAACACACATACACACACTTGTAAATGCACAAAACACATACAGTATATAGACATCCATATGGTTTCCACACGCACACACCTCCATCCTCAGCCCTGTGCTCAGACAGCAACCCCCACAAGGATACCCTGTCAAAACCTCTTCCTTTTCACTTCCTGTCTCCATGTGCTGTGGGGCCTTTGAAAGCTGTTCCTTTTTCAGTTTTTTTTTTTTTCTTTTCTGGTCTGTTTTTTTTTCTCCATCTAACACAGATGTGGGTTTTTCTTCCTCTCCTATTTCACAATGCCTTTTGTTCACCCTTTCTGTTAACATGTGTCAGGTTGGGCAGCCTTGACATTTTCCAATGTGTTTTTGTGCGAAGAAATCACGATGCTGTTTCATAGGATAAGGTTTTATATCTTTCACTACCTACCTCCATAAGGTTGATATTTTCGGAATCATAATTCAAAAAAACAGTCAAATTTTACACTCACCTACACACACCCTAAATGAGAGTATGTGTGCACATGAGTAAGCCCCTTCATCTCTTTGTGTATCCTATTGTGTGTGCGTGTGCGTGCGTGTGTGTGTGTGTTAAGTGTCCATGAATGTCAAGATTTCCTAAATTCATTACCATTTTGATTGCCCACACATTTATTTGTATTGTGCGCAGAAGTGTCTAACTGACTCAGACTGTGTCTCTTTTTCTCAGATCTTTGCCAGGAGAACTGCTTAGAAATGTCTGCAGAGAGCTGCAAGGCAGGAGATGACTTCATAGTGGCATTGTTCAACCTCTTCAGTTGCCTGAATAATGTTCCCAAGGCCTTGACTCAGTTCCTTCAACCATACCTGGAAAGGTCACACACATGGGAACATCTCTACACACTGGCAGGTAAAGTAGCAACCAGTTGCTGCGCAATGTTGCAGTTTAGAGGTCCTTTCTACAGACTTAGCCTAACCCTAGCAGCTGCAGGGCTATTGTATATCACAGTACTGCACGACACATTGTGGGTTTTAAAATCCAATGCTTTTTTAATATTAATAGAAATTATACACTTAAAAGCTGTACTGTTTCTGTATTCTTTACCATGTCAGTGTCATTCTCATGTCAGGTTAATTTGGAAAACTGATCATTACATGGCTGCTTTATGCTTTGATGTCAGGAAAAGAAATGTAAGTTACCGATTGAGAGACATGACCAGATTTTCTCAAAATGTATTAGATATGTTTCTAAATACAAGAGTAAATCGGCCCACAGAGAATATCACATTTTTTTCCGTAAGGGCCGGTGTTGACATTGCGTGCACGTGATCTAAAGCATGACTTAATATGCTGTTACAGAGACTGCAATTACTCCAAAATTCTTCCTTTCTTTCCGCCTCTCTCTGGTACAAGCTTTGATACAGAGCTTAATCAGAACTCCTGTGGAGTATGGAGCCCTTTTTGGTGGTGATTTTTATATCCTGGGTGAGTGGTAATTATTGTAGCATAAATTAGGGTGATTGGAGAAGAGTATTTGGATGGAGACAGAGCAAGGGAGGGGTCGACAGAGGGAAAGAAGGAAAAAGAGAGAAATTCTCAAAGTCATCCAATCATCATTTATCCTCACAGGGTAATTAGTTTAATTATTGGACTGTGCCAAATCTTTGTATTATAACTTTGGTTACATGATACCCCCAGTGCCCTCATTTCTATTTAAACTGTTCACTGAGTTAACTTTCATAGATTATGTTGTGAGTTTTTACTATTTCTCCACTTACACTGATGTTTCATCACACGGTAGCAGGTTGTTTCGAATCAATACTCCAGTCAATACGGTAGCGGGCGGTATAAAGTCTGAGAACCAAGTGACTTTAAAAAATAGGTCTAGGTCTCACCTGCCACAGAGCGCTTCTCCCCTCGAAAAGCTATATAATTTTTCTGTTCCGCTCTCCTCTTTTTCTATGGGTCTGAGGTCACACATTTGTTGGCCGTCTCTGGAGATTTCAGTGCACTTCCAGTGCCGTCACAGCACTATATCTCTCTGTTGTAGCCTTTGGTTTTACAGCCGAGGCTGTAGGAAGTTTATGGGTGCCATACAACTTCATGCTGTAGCTGCTCTGCTATCAATATGAGCGGGATATGAAAGGGCAGAGCGACGAAAGAAATAGTGCACCTGGAGAAGGCAGTACGAGTTCTACTGTCAGGCCACCTGGGTTTGATCGAGAACATCTGAATTTAACTTGACATTACTCGCTTTTAGTGCAGATATTTCAACAGAATGCTTTAGCACTCTATGGCTGTACAGGCTTTTTATGTCTCAGTATTTTCCAATTGTTTGAAAAGTGGAGTCATTTGTGACACCTACTGAGGTGCGCTATGACTAGGGACTATTGCATGTAACCTATTCTAATTTGGTAGCAATCGTAAAATTTCATCTACCCTTGATTTTTATGTCAATATTATGGCATGTCTGCAGTTCTCTGACAAGTTTACAAGTCCAAACCTTTTATGATTTAAGACGTAGTATAGTATTAAAACTGTATTTTAATAGAATAGTATAACATTTTCCTGCATACAGTTGGAGACCTTATTTTTTTTTTTTTATTGTGCACTGAGAGACTTCTTTGTACTGCATGTCTACTTTTAAAATCATTAAAAACAGGCTTTTACATTCACCAGGCCACATTTCTGGTTATTAAATTCAACTGGACATCATTTCTGCAGTTGATTTCTACTCATTCTGTAAAGTAACAGTCAGCCTGTCAGATGGTGGTCTCAAACTCTCATAGCTTAACATTAAAATGGGGCCTGTTCATGTACAGCTCAGCCTGATGCTTTCATTAACATTAGTAAGGTCTTATATTTTCAATTTGAAACTCCTTAGTCGCGCTTCTTTACCTCCTGCATTCTGTTGCCATTTTTGTCAGACACAACCCGGGCTGTACCTGTAGTGATCAGCTGTGTCCGGGCGATAGTCACCAAGTCTACCAACAGCATCCTCATACACCTGGTCTCCATGGTGATGGGTTGGCAGGCCATGGAGGAGCCCAGTGCGGCCTCGCTCAAGCAGAATGTCCCAGAGAACGTCCTGGCTAAAATACCCAAGGAGTGGAACTACACACCAATGGAAGCACGGGGAAATGAGACTGCCACTAAGAGTACGCATGCTGGTTGTCACATTTTCAAATGAGCTATAAGAAAGTTTAGGGTTGTTTTCCAAAGTTAACTTTTCTTTCTCCTTCCAGCTGTCATATCCGTAACTATTCAAGCCTTGTCCTTCATTTTCACCAACCTGCCCTTGGCCGTAGCGTCCATACCTCTCCCTATCCGCTTTTTCTTCCAAGTGGCAGAGAAGCACCTCTCCCAGCATGCTCGGCAGCTGCGCCTAATGGGCCTGTTACTCTGGGCCCTGTTAGGCTGTCTCATCCAGGGCCTGGAGGACCCAGACACACTCGAAGAGATCAGTGGTCTGGTCCTGAACCGTGGGGCAAAGGAACCCCTGTCTCTGCTGGCTGAGTGCCTACAGGCTAGCATGGGCATTCAACAGAAGGTAAGGGCTGAGGTTAATGTAAAAACAACACAAACAACAACTATCTGTCCGTCTGTGGGTCTATAATAATAAGTACGACGTTTTGTTTCCAATTTAGAGCATTATACCATCCTGTTGTGTTTTTAAAGACACATCTGACTTTTACTAATAAACCTTAATGGTCTGCTGTTTTTCTGACAGGGTGTACCCAAACCCACAGTACACAAAGTGCTGCAGGCTCTGGAGGAAAAAAGACCGAAGTGGACAAACATGCAGCTGCAGAAGGCCCGCAAGCTCTGCTCAGACAGGTGAGGGATCAACTGCAGGGATTTAGAAAGAGGTCAAGGTCAGAATGGTATTGATGTAGTTTATATTACTGTTTTCATGCATTCAGTAAAGTGCTGTATTACGGTTATCCATCATTAGTTTCAATTGCTATTGATTATTCATGTGTACCTTCAACAAAAATTGAGGTATAATTTTATTCAAATATATTTGATCATAAAAACAACTTTTTATAAAGTGAATTTCCCAGTACGTAATTTTAGTGATTTATCAATAGTAATTGAGGTTGAGGGTTGATAGTCTGATGAAGGAGGTGGTTCAAACTGATCAAACTGACTGATGGTGTAGTCAACTACTTGACATTCAAAAGAGATACTGAATAAAACAATGAAAAAGAATGCAGCTTAGATATGTTTGTTTTAATTGAGCATTCAAATTCTGATGTATCGTATCATCGAGATCATTTTTCATTGAAAAGCTTCATGAGTAAGATCAATGAATCTCAGATGTGTTTGTTGTGGTAAATGATGGACATGTCGTCTGAGTGGACTGCAGGCTGGAGTGATGGGAAAACAGCTTTCACTTTGGGCTGATCTGTGACCTTTGGCTCGCCATTTTGCGGCTTGTTCCCAGAAATTAAGCCTGTGGTCGCTCACTTCATCATAACAAACTTTGGATGCATCCATCCTCATAAAAAGGTGATTTAGTGCCGTACCACAACATGTACAATTAAAACAAAAAAAAGAAAGAATGAAATAAATAAAATCACTGAGTAGATTATGGCCAGTTCTAGGAAATGCTGCCTGTTTCAGTGACAGGAAGAGGCGGCGAGATGGGGGGGGGGGGGGGGGGTGGGGATGGCGGGCGTTGGAGGGGTGTGGAGGGGGTTGAGTGAAAAAGTGAAAGAAGAGTGATTATGTATCACCTGTCGGAGGCATTCAGTGGGATCATTACTATTCATTAAACTAACCTTCACAGGGAAGTGACGCCTGGCTTGTAAACAATCAGAATACAGTGTCAGAAAAAAGGACAGAGACAGAGAGTGAGAGAGAGAGAGAGAGAAAGAAAGAGAGAGTGGTGTAATAACTCCAAAACAACTGGCACTCAACTCACTGGCAACACACACACACACACACACACACACACACGCACGCACAGAGTAAACCCCTCGACAAAGAACATTTGCCCCTTGCGAGCCCTCCCACCTCTATCCCCTCATCCCACTTTCCCTCCTTCCTTTCCCGACTGCAACCCCCCCTCCCCACGCCACCCACCTTGTCTTTGCAAAGTAATTTGTAGAGGAGAAGATTATTGTTCTCCATCATGGTGACCCTGGCTGGGCTGACGGGATGCATACACAGATGAAGATGAATGCAGTTATTCCTTGGCGGAGGTCTGCCTCTTTCAGGGCACATTGGCCCTAATGACATGATTGATAGGCTGTCCCAAATCCGGAGGGGCCCTCATTAATCACCCCGCTGACTGAATCCAATCATCTGCTTCACCTGCACAGTGATGGACAGGAAAGGATACAGCACAGGTGCTGACACGGATGCACAGCCACCATCGCCGACAACACCACCACCGGGCCGCCAGGCAAAAGAATGAGGGGATGTACATGGACGAGAGGGGACTCCTCTTCCTTTGCCACTCTCAATGTCAAGCAGCCAATGGCTGGCTGACAGGCGACACCGTTTCTGCCACGTTATAATTACAAAGGGGAAGAGAGGAGCGAGAGAACAATGACAGGAAGTGTATGTGAAGGAGAAGGTTTGATGGACGGTAGTGTGATATCCATCCATACAGGAAGGGCAGGAAAATGATGCGGGCGTCTGCCAGGGTTGGGGACTGTACATGCATGAGGACCTTGACACACAATTACACACATATACACGCTTAAGAACACACACACCAATCACTTTTAGTACACCAGCATCCTTCGGTCAAATTCCCCTATGTATCTCATGAATGGTAATGAAAACAGTGGAAATAATTTTGGTTTCTAACCGACAATAATTTGTCTGTATTTCTCTCTCGCATAAGGCTTGACCGGACTGGTTTTCAGAAAGTTTAGTGGAGCAAAGAGATATTTTTTTCCTTGCCAAGAATTGCATTTTAAATTGTTCCCCCTGGAGTAAATGATTGACTCATGATTTCTCTAAAAACTAAAAAAAATCATTAATTTTTAACTCAGGAGTCGTGTTTCAGTTAATTTTCTTGTGTATAGAAAATTCCAAATGTTACCCCAAATTCTTCTCTAAACTAGAAAATACTCAGCCAGAGGTGTTATAGAGATACAAGCTGACACCCCCCCCCCCCCCCCCCCCCCCTCTTCCTGTTTCCCCTCCTTCCTCTTTGCCCCACTGTTTTTTTTCTTCTGTCTTTGTGTTTACTCTCTCATCTCCTCCTTTTCCCATCTCTGTTTCTCTCCTAGTGTATTTGAGCGAGGAAAGGAGAGCGGAGTCGCTGAACTGACTGAGCAGAAAATAGGCCTGATGCTGCTGGAGGTCTGCCACAAAGCAGGTGGCAGCGACTACCTGAGGCAGATCTATCACATCATCCAAGGCAATGAGGTAGGGAAACACTCCCTCTCCCCAGCAATTAGGTGGCTGCTGGCCTGAGGCCGCAGGCTGTTCAGGAGGGGGAGACAGAGGGAAAGGGCTGCTGCTTGTGTGCAGTCTGCTTGTTCTGATCTTCTGTTGTTCAGGTGACCTCAAGGGTGCAAACCTACAGTGGTTTCCCGTGTTATACTCTCAGTACATGTAGAGTAGAGGCAGCCACATGGAGTTACCACATTCGGTATAGAACTCTTTGGAGGAGATCTGAGTGAGAAAGAGCAGTGGCTCTTAAAAAAAAAAACTAAAAAAAAAAAAGTTATGTTATTTTAGCTAAACTCACTTCAGAGAAAAAAAGTTTAACAGAATGAAAAGTAGTTTTCTAGTAAGTGCCCAAGTTCATTGAAATAAAGATATATATATATATACGTAGAAAGTAAAGTTGTATCTTCACGTAAGTACACAGTTGGTAGAACGGGTGCTTTAAAGTGATTGTGGGCTCCTGGAAAATAAGTAAAACAGTCCATAAGAAGTGTTACTTACAGAAACTCAAGTTATTTTAACTGGTTCCATAACGCCTCCGCAGGTAGGTCTGTTGCTCCTGCTACTGTATATCACAAAGGCAATAATATCTATACACTGCACACTGCATCACATTGTACCTATGGACTATATTCTTACCTCAATGGCTCTTTCATTAGGAAGGCTTATCAATTATTGGATGAGGCTGGCAATATTCCATTAAAAGACCTAAACCCACAGTGTATTAGTCTGTTTCTCAATACTTTCCAACTTCCCCACCCGACCTGTGACATCCAGGCACAATGGTTCCTACTGAGGACATACATCTTTTGAAAAAGGTGATGAATATCTAATTACATTTTTAGGAAAGGATAAATCATATTGTAAAACAGCTGGACACGCAAATATTTATGGGTAAATTGTATCCATTTTCAAGGCTGGGTAAAGTTATATAGATAGCACATTTTAACAAAATTAAATCAAACTAAAATAGAATAAGACATGGTAAGAAGTGAAGAAGTGTAAGAATTTAAGATCTATTTAATTTAATACAAGGCAGCGGCTGCAGGATTTGTTCTCTACTGAGTGTTTATAGCAGGAAGTGTATTTGGCATGAATTACAAAATAAACTACAATGCCCATGTTTATTGTAATGAAAGAACATGTCACCCAGTACAATGATGTGGCCTACTGATATCTTTTTAATAGTTTTTGGCGCTCTGTGGCACGTAGAAATAAACTATATCAGGCATTGGCTACCCAGATAATTCTTGTTAGTGGGATTAATTATTGTTATTTCTTTTTTTTTAAATTTATGAATTTTAATGATATTTAAAAAAAATATAGAGAGGCATAAAGCTTGATTATCTGCTCCTGCTAAATTCAATCATTAAAAAAAAAAGCAATACAGTCTAAAAAACTGGTCAGAGACACTAAAAGAGAGTGGACCTTCAATGATCATCACAGTATAACATATAATAGGTAAAGGTAATAGAGTCTGAGCGAGGAGAAGATACATTTGGTCGGGGGTCATGTGATTCTTATAGACATGGTCATCCTATAGACTGTCTATTAGGACAGACACAGCGTGGAATAACACAAACATATACGTTGTGTTGCTGTTGATGGAATTTGTGAACAGCTATAACTCTGCGTAGCAATTTAATAGAATGTGAATGGGATTCCCAAGTAGGCTCTGAGTTACCCTCCTGCCAGCGCGAGTATCTCTACCCGCCCAAGGTCGAGGCAAGAACACGCAGGTCAGGGACAGACCGGGCTGCTGGTGAGGCGGAGGGATAGGAGGTTCAGAGGCCATGTCAAGCTGACGGATGGGAATATAGTGAATTCACACAGGGATGCCCATGTACTGTACACACACACACACACACACACTTACAGAGACATACACACACTCATTACTTTATACTGTACATCTTGCAAGACACCTGTACTGAGCAACCATAGCAAAGGTTACAGAAAGAAAAGTCAAAAGTGTACAGGTGTCCTGAAAACTCTTCTCTTTCTCTACATCTACACATTCAGTATTATTGCCATACCGGTTGTGTATGTACTCTGTACCTGAACATTTTTGATTATTTATACTTTTGTGAAGGTGAGCAATAGGGAGATGCGTGTATGGAGGCCATCCTTCAGAAATCTGAAACTGATTATTTTGTGCGTTCGTTGTGTCGAACTTATAAATACAAACTTTCAGAAGTGCCTTGTCGTTATCACAAGTGAAATATGAGCTTTGCAATAGTAGAAATGTTCTAAATGTCTGTATGCCGAATGTCCTTGAGAATGCTCCATTGCTCTTTCATTTTGAGAAAGTTCAGTTTGTCTTGTACTTCTTGGCCTTGGTCTTAGTTTGTCAGCTTGTCAGTCTGTCAGTCATGACGGGTACATTTCAACCTTCCTCCTCTCTGTCTCTCTTGTGTTCCCCCCCTCTCTTTCCCCTTCCGTCTTGCATACAGGAGCTGTTGATGTTTAAACTAAGTGGGAGCACAAGCTCTCCCAATAATCCTCCTCACTCGGTGAACTTTGACCTTGGCTCTGAGAGTCATGCGGACACTGCCGGTTTCAACCCTCTCCGCCAGTTTGACCACGTTGGCAAGAAGAAGCTGGATCAGGTTTGTCAAGCAGTTTCAGGTTATCATCACAGTTTAAATCATGTTTTTATTTATTCATTTATTTTAGCTCTTTGCAATGTATTTGATATTCTAGTGATTATTGGAGCTTCTTCATGTCTATCTGTGCGGGTGTTCTTGTGATGTGCAGGGCGGTGTCGTTTTAACTTCCTCCCAAGGCCAGAAGCTTAATGTTGAAGGTTAGGAGCTGTTAGAGTCTCTAGTGAACTGGATACTGTGGCAATCTCTGAAGTTGTCAGGTCTTTCTGGGGCTCAGCTTTCCTATTCTCCATAGGTCGCTGCCTTTTCCAAGCAGGAGTTAGGCTGGCAGGAAGAAAAGAACACTGAAAAGGTGAAAAGATGAGAGATTTCTTTTTTTATAAAAGAATGTGTAATGTTAAAGGAGAGTGCAGTCTTAAAGTGCACTTCTTTGGGGCTTTGAACCGTATACCCTCTTACCCCAAACTTATCCCCAGGAGTGCCACCGTGATGTTCAGTTAATTGTTAGATTTTTTTTGCTCCACAAAGGGGATAGGCTTAGCTACAGGTAGTTTTAGCTAAAAGTGAGAGTTGTCAGCTTTCCCACTCATTTCTCTTCTACTGTCGAGGGAAATACCGCTGATATCACACAAAACAATCAACAAAAGCTAGTATTTCCTCAAGACAGGCTTTTGTGTGTCTTTTTACTTTAAAAAAATAAATTGGATTAGATGTATTTATACACACATTACATCCCTTGTAATGTTGCTGTGTTGCTGCTATTGTTTTTCAAGAACAGACACGTTTTTATCCTAAGACTTAGCCTGTTTTCGGCTTATCACAGGAGGCTGCATAGCTTTGCATAGAAACACCCTATTAAGAGAATGATTAAAATGCCTTCTCCGCTTCAGGTGCCTGTGTTGTTTGTCAAATAAAATGGAGGGTGGAGGGGAAAAAAAAAGTTACATCCATCAATCACCTATGAGGAAGGAGCAGAGGGGGGTGGATGGATGGAGGGAACGAGTGGAGTTCTCCTCCTTTTGTCAATAAAACTCAGCCTGGAGTTAAGAGTGACATTTTGGCAATCAAAGCAATCTGATTTTTATTTGCTTTCCCAATATGGTGCTAGTGCCAAGTGTGTCTGTGTCTGTGCGCATGTGTGTGTGTTTACAAAAAAAGAGAGAGAGCGAGAGATGGAGAGAGAGGGGGGGTTGGCGGGGTGCCATTGAAGATGGTAAGAAAAAAAGCTGAGCAGCCACAAGAGTAACGACTCCCTCCCAAAATTGATTTATCTTTCTATAAATGATGGCTACATCCCCCCAAATGGATTTATAAATTAATTGCTGTCTTATTGGAATAAAAACCTTCTTGTGCGGACATGATTGATCGTCTGGTGTCGGTAGCCTGCGCTGGGGACCCCCCTCCTCCTTTGTTAGTGGGTCCCAGCTGGAGCAGTAATGCACTGATGGTATTAACCCTGATTAATAACTAACAATACCCTATTCTCATACATCAACAGAGTGCAGTGGTCGACTGGGCATGGGACTGGCCAAGGCTGCTGCCAGCCTATCAGGGCATGAGTCAGGTCACCTTCAAAACTCTGCTGGCCAACAGGTAAAACAGACATTGTACTTGTTACATATACACACGTTCACTGACAGCGGTTCGGGTGCACACATGCAAACCCAAGTGTGAGTGAGCTTTTGTGTTTTCATGTTTTCATTATGATCCTCACTGGTGTTTTTGTTTTTGAGCAGTCTTTTCATGAAATAAAAGCCCCGCTCCACAGAGGCATGTGCTGCATCAGTATTGTCTTTACCTGTACAAAATGAGGCGCACACTTGGGACTCTGGAGGCAAGTTTCCCTCCACCTCCGAATTCCCTTTTGACTTAACTTTGGCATAAGCTCCCGTCATTGGGGGATCGTATAGCCTAGCTGCTCTTCATCAGAGGTTCAAACTTCCACTTTGTTCAAAGGCCAAGGGCTCCTGTGGCTTCCACAATTGAGGCTGAGCTTTGGAAAGAACTTTTTGGAAAAGGATATTGGAGCGCTATAATACCCTGCGTGTGTTGAATCATGGGATCCTGTCTTTGTTAATGCACGTGTGGCTGACTGTCTGTATGGACAAAATGTTTGGAGATTTCGGTAACTGAGGTATGCCTGCTCTACAGGTACTTTTCAGCCCTTGAAACAACCAGAAAAATAGGAGTAGCTCAGATCTTAGTGTCACCTGATTGAGGAGTTTTTAGCCCAAGTCCACTCCTGTCCCCCCCTCCCCTTGCCCCCTCATATCCTGTTCTGCTGTGCAATGGGCATAAATATTTATGCAAGTATGTGACACATATTAGATGGCAATACTTCAGGCTGTTCCCTGTTCTCCATTCACAGCTGTCACGCTGCCAGCTATCAGGGAGCCACGGGGCTACTGCACCTTGTCTCCACGCCTACGCCCAATCCATTCTAAATCACCCCCATTGTAACACACACACACACACACCTTTCTAACAAAGGGCAAGCTCTGCATCTGCCAAGGACACGGGTCTAATAAGGGTGAAGTATGCAGTCTGTGCTATGACGAGCTTTGTCGCCTTCATGCCTCTACCCCCTCTTCCCACACACACATACACACACATACACTCCATTCTTCCTCCCCTTATATGCTGCTTTGTTGCATGTTAAAACAGATACTGTCATCGCTTGACTGAGCCAAATTAGTGTTGGGGCATACATGAATAGAAACTGAATGAAGTGGATATGAAGTCAGATAGGAAGAGAGAGAGAGAGAGAGAGAGAGAAAAAAGACAGATTGGATGCAGTTTGAGATTGTGAGTGACACGGAGAGAGAGAGAGCAGTCAATACTGACAAGGCAAGAAAAGTATGAGGAAGGATGGGAGTGGGAAGGGGTAAAGGTTATATAATTCACCCTAATCTCACAGTATCAAAGTGTCTGAGATTCTGCCATTTGCCTCATTAGCCTCTCTTTGTTGGGCCAGAGGAGCAGATTTCATGGAGGATTTGGAGAATGGCTTTGGTTCTGCCTGAGACGCTTGCACAGAGCAGGAAGTTAGTTTCACAGCTGGCAACATGTAAGCTGTCAAAGTTTTCTTCAGATCCATCTTCGACTCAAAAATATCTCTCAAGCTATAGAAGACCATTCGCGGGATAAGCGCACTGATGTCGGATCCACTGATCCATTTGTTAGTGCAGATAAGGATAATGCTTTCTGCATAACCGCAGACTGAAGTGCCCTCGGCTGTTTTCTCAGAGGCTTCGCAACAATTACTCTTTTACTCCCTCCAGTTGCTGGACGAAGCAGAGGATATAATCTTACACTCTTGACAATATTATTAGTAATGACGTTGTCTCATACTGTATACAAACACCTATCATTGTGACCTTGCTATGTTCTGTATTTTCTGTCTTACGAGTTTTAGTCTCCTTGAATGACTTCCCTTCCCTATTTTTTTTTCTTTCCGCTCCCTTGACTGTGTGAGTTAGCAGTGTGGCCCATTGGCCTCCTATATATTGTTACAGTGGCAGGACAGTTATTGTGCCCAGGGTTTATATCACATTCTAATGGAGCAAGGCTATGAGTTAAGGGCAGTAGGCTTTTACACCAGGGCTGTTAAATCACTGTTCAGATGACTTCATTAGCAGAGCAGGACACATGCTGAGACACTTGCGCCTGCACACACACACATGCACGCCCCCACGCACCCGCACACGCACAGACACGCACACACACTTTCACCCTGCTACCTTGACGGTGTTGCCAGACAGGAGTGAGAGTGGATTTATACAGGTGTGTGTGTCCTTCTTTGTCACCTGTCACTTCAGTTCCCTCAGCACGATGGCTCATCCATCATCTGCAGATTGAGCTTTTCAGCAGAAACCAGACTGATTAATACTACCCTAGGACCCCCAGGGTTGACTGGCTCACTGGCTGACCTGGCTTCCTGGCAGGCTGGAAGTTTGAATAGATAGCTGGACGACTTGTGGGTGGGCTAACTTTTTAGCCCGCTTATTTGCTGGCTAAATGGATGACTAACTAGTGCACTTCCTTGGCCAGGTTATGAATGTTTAGGGCAATGGATGTAGGAAGCAGTGATCAGTTGAATAGTTTTGGTGGAATAATGACAGGCTGAATTCATTTAGAGTGAATGGCTAAGAGTTTGACTTGCCTCTTGGCCTTATTTGATAAATGGCAGGTCTTGAAAATGGATTGATGGATAGATGATGGACTAACTGACTGACTGGGAGGATAACTGATTGACTGAAAGCCAGACGGCTACAAGCCTAGTTTTACCCACTTAGCAGATCCTAGATTCGACCTTTCTATAGGAATACAATTTACTACATTTCTGCTTTGGCTTACATATTTTCTTTTCATAATCTTAATCATCTTCACACCACCTTTCTGAACCTAAATCCTGTTATTTATTCTATACAGTTATATATATACTATTTTACAGTTTACTTATGAAAGAGGTATACTGCAGAAATACCATTTCATACAGTATTCAATAATCAAGGTTCAGACCTCAATAGGTCTACTGTACAGATTGATATCAACCATCCTGATGTGTATTCACTCATTTCCTTTATTATGAGTCTCTAGCAGCTTTAAAGCAAGATTCCTTTATTGAAATGCCAAAATCAATGACATTAAATACTCAGGTTAAATATGTGCTTGACGTTTCACCTTGAACAAACTGCGCACTGAGGGTTTTGTGTTAATTGTCATGATCTACTGATTGAAATGTGTCCACATTGCTTCACTCTTTGACTTCAAATTATGAGCTGTCTTTTGTTGTAGAAGCATAGAGTCAAAGTGCTAAGTGATTCAACTGATACAGAATAGTTTCTCTTCAACTACTGATCTATGGATAACTCATCTGCTTTGTCCTTGGTTACACTTTGAAATCCCCTTTTCTTTAATGAACACTTAGCTATTAGAGCATACTTTTGTATGGAACAGTGAAAAGCATCACAACCCCTATGTAGGTTTGAATTAACAGCAGCAATTCCGGCCCTTCTTTTTCACATTTTAACTCATTGTGTTACAAGGCCTTTATACACCGTAGTCTTTATGTCATTTTTCTTTTCCGTCCAAGGAAATAACAGCAAATCTCTGAAAATAGTAGGGAGTATTGCCACGGACAAAAGTCACATTTGAACTGTCATCTGCCAAGGTGACTTTTTCCACTGACACACAGACACTTTCCTTGTGTCTGTATGTCAGAGAAGGTCCTCTGACCTGGTTGATAAGGGGTAGCCAAGTATGAGAGATGAAGCTTGATGTGTCACAGGGCGGCTCCTCCACTCCATCATAAGGACCTAATATCATCCAAGGACATTCATGCTTACATCTACAACGCTGGTCCACGGCTCCAGGTACAGTTTCCTAGAACCAGCATGGGGCAGCATAAAATGTAGATATGCTGTGGCTTGTGCTATTTTTACAGCCAATGTTCTGAGTAAGCACTCGTCCTCACAATTTTATTTCACACATTGACAGTAAGAAAGTACTAACAGCATTGACCCATAGATTTGGTAGCTTAATATGGTAAGCTACACTGTAACTACGAAACACTAAAGCATTTCCTCCGCATTGTCTCATTGTTGCTGTTACCCCTCAGGTCCATAACAATAGCAGTTTGTGGAAAAATGCCAATCTGTGGCATTCTCTTGCTTGAGCGGCTCCTTAAATTGCAGCGATAGACGCTTGTGCTTTCAGGAAGTGGGCAATCGCCATCTGTTCCTGGGCTCTGCCATATGGCGGGCCTTTTTCTCAGGGAATAAAATAAAAACAAATATGTCAGAATGTTCGTCTTCCTCCACGGACGCTGATCAACCTGGGGAGAAGCTGGATCTCAGTGTGTCTGGATTAATGGTCTTACTTTACGCTTCAGGGAATGAGGGAGTGCGTGTTTGCGTTTGGTGTGTGTGTGCGTGTGCGTGTGCGTGTGCGTGCGTGTGTGTGTGCGCGCACATGGTAATGCACATTTATGTACCTGGAAGTATTTCTGGAATCATTTATCTGACTTAAAGGGTGATGTTACCGTACCATTTTGAGCAGTTGGTTGCCCTAGACTTGGAAGCATTAAACAACACAGGAGAAAAGAGCTTCAAGGTTAGCCAGAGTGACATTTCATGGCTGCCGCTGCCAAAGAAACGAGAAGAAACACTCTCAAGCCATCATCAGGCTCTCCGTCTTGCGAGGCCAGAAATTCAAAAGACTTGTCACTTTTGAAAATCAGGAGAGTGTGATGTGTCATTGAGGAAGGGCTTCTTTCTTCTCTCGTCGATCCCCTTGTGTGTGTCCCCACCAATGACTGACAGCTAGGGATGGGAGTTTGTGTTGGTGGAGACAGAATACATCTTTTGTCTGCTTGGTTATACATGGTGTGTTTTGTCTTCGCTACCCCTGGACAGCACTGACACATTGAGGTTTTCATTAGCCGTAAGCAGGTGGTGAAGGAGAGGGACGAGCTTTTGTGCACAAATCTGCTTTCGAGCCTGCCTGTGTGCGTACGCATCTGCACTGCACCATCTTGTATACAGTATGCATATCATGGAGGGCGTACATGTGTCTGCCTGCATGTGTGTGAATGTTCGCTTATATTTCGGTGTGTGATATTTGGAGGTTTGCTCCAAAGGCGAATAAATCAGTGATGCCTGGGATAAGGCCGTGGCCCCTCCTCAAACTGCACAGACAAGCTGAGAGGCTCATTAATCAAACGGCCAGTCACAGATGTGATGGCTTCCACACAAACCGCCAGCAGACTGTGAAAGTCACATCCAACAGAGTCAACTGTCAGCCAGGCAGGCAGGCCACACTTCTCCTCTTCCCCTCTCTCTCTCTCTCTCTCTCTCTCTCTCTCTCTCTCTCTTTCCCCTCTGTTGTGTTTATCTCTCGGTCTCCTTTTACCTCCTCTCACCTCCAGCGTGATGCCTCGGTGTGATACATCTGAAATATTTGTCTTGTCCCTCTAAAAACGATCTTGAGGGTCGAGGCAAATCTATCTTCTCAGAGAGTGGTCATGGTGAAACCATTCTAGAGACGTGAGACATCAGTCATAACTGCACATTACTCTGTGTTACAGCGGACTGTACTTTGTGGTTCAGTACAGTTGAACAATGTATTTCTCTTCATCCGAGGCTTTCCAGTTTCCCTTGTACACTATATAAATCCTGATTCATTGTAACCTAAATATGTCCTCATTTACTATTCTATGAAAATTGATAGAGGGGCAATGATTTTGCCTTGGTCAAGCCGAGGAATATATTTGAGTTAACTTTGAATAATGCATATGATAGGCAGGTTAATACATACTGTTCTCTGTGTCCAGCTCTAAGTGTACGTGCTGCTGACACTGTAAGAACATTTTCACCTGTTATTTCCATTGTACAGAGCATTCAGGGGAACATTCAGGAGTAAAATGTGCCTCCTTCATGGATATGCAGCCATGTGTAAATGAGTCTTCCCATCTCTTTCTGGTTATTATATCACATATCATATTCTAACCATTTCACTGCTGCAATATCCACTCCCAAAGGGTTTAAATTGGTTACAATTGTTAACAATAGTTACAATAATATCACTATTCACTGACAGGATTGTCTGTGCATAGTGCTTATGCCACAAGGCAAGATTCTCAACAGATTTATCTCATTATCCCTTGTGTATTGGGAACTTTCTGCAGTTTCACCTGACCTCTTTTTCACAGATATTGTGATTTCAGATAATTTCATAATATAAATAGCAACCTCTGTGATTGTTCCAACTTCCAACCTTGGATGGATAAATAGTTGGAGAGACTCTGTAGCACCAGAGCTCAATGAAAATACCACTTAATCTATTGCAAAGCCCCCCAAGGATGGAGAGAAATGCCGGATGGAACAGGGACAACACAAAGCCACCCGTTCCTGATTATAAATGGCAAGTCCCAAGGCTCCCGAAATACACTGGGGTATTTTAATGGTACAAATATAAAGACAGTGCTCCACATGGCAAAAGAAAGCTAAGCTTTTGTATTCAGCGTGTGTAACGGTGGTGGAAGGGAGGAATTTCTGTCGTTAGGATGCCAGAATGTTGAGGATGACTCTAGTGCAGTTTGAGCCTCACAAAGCTGAACTAGTCTCTTGCAAGATCACTTTTTGCTACACAGACATTGAAGCAGCTTTCTTAAACCAGGTTTTTCTAAAAATGAAATGAGCCATGATTCAGTAACTTTATGGTCTATTTAACCATTTTTTTTTGTGTTACCTTCAATATGTTGCCATGAATAACAGTTGGGAACTTTGTAGAAACTTTGGCTTAGAAGTTCTATTATGTCCATTGGGTATTTGTTTTTGTCAGCTCCGTCAGCAAAACATTGCATATTTTGCCCCTGGAACCAGTTTTGTCAACCAGTTAAGATGGACTGGGACTCAGTTCAAGACACGGTGGACTGTTTGACGCTGTTGCCATGTTTCCTGCTGATTTACTGAGTTGACTTTTTAGCTGAGTGCAGCAATCCATTGTCAACAGCCAGACTGTGACCGTCTGTTCCAGTCCATCATTTTCGTACTATTCTATTCCATATGCCATCTTTATTCAGACCCTCTGGAGGTGACACTGAGTTAGGCTTCTAGATTGCAGAATGTTTGATGAGTGTATTGAATAAGTATACTGTAAACTCAATGTTGAATTGAAAAAAAAACCTAATAATGTCAATTTTGTTTACCGAGTCAATAACGCAGCCATGAAGAGCCGTGCTGCTTATCAGTCATACAGTAATAGTGTTGGTGTTGATATTGCTAAAGATTGAATGAGTAATAGCAGTTTAACACATACAAAGACAATTGTAAATGTTAATTTATATTTGCATATGTGTGTGTGCTTATGCACCATTGGAACATCGAGGTTAGAGAGATCATCCCCGTGCAAAAAATTGTAAGAGCTACATGTTATTTCTGGAAGCAGCCACATTTCTTTCGTCTTTTTTTTTTTTTTTTTGCAGGACTTTGAGCCGCTCTATACTCATTCAATTTAAGTCACTCTCAAAAAGGGCATCAGCTAAATACCTTAAACATATAGTCTGTGTGTGTGCGCTCCTGTGTGAAGCTGTGTGACGGTGGTGAGGGTTTGTTTTGGTGGTACAGCACAAGGTTGTATCATGTCGCCAGGCTCATTAGCCCGTCGGCAGCGCTCAGGCTTCCCCAGCCAATCGCTGCTCTCCGCGCGGCTCTGCCATTTGCATGTGGTCCAGGAAGAGATAATTAGAGGGATCTCTGCCTGTCACTGTTAATCTGGGACTTAGTGAAGGGCTGTGACGCCGACATGCTGATGGACTGGCACACATGTCGACACACAAACACACACACGCATACACACACCAAATGTGGCGTCATACTCGTGTACGCACATTGGCATCCGGTACACACATGCACAAATGGCAAACACTGTACCTGCACACATGTACCAGCACACGGAAAATACACGGAAACATGCTCATGCATACCCACATAAACCCTGTCTCTCTGTAGTGTCGTCTTTATTAACTCTCTTTTTGACGAATACAGTTGTCTTTTTGTCATTTCTTTATCTATAATACTGCAGCATATTACACAAAAAATAAATCAGAGCTGCTTCTCCGTTGGTATGTGAATGATAGCATGTTGACTTAGTGGCTGTTTACACCAGTTGTACTATGCTGTTGACACAGGTTTTAGATCCCTGTTCAGATAGACTGTGCGCTTGTTGCTTCCCAAACAGGCAGAATGCTCGGTAAGCCTTTTGAACAAGCCCAGCTGTCAGCCCTATATACTTTCACAAACACACACACACACACATCGATATGCACACATCCGAACAATCATGTACATGTGCTCATGAGCTGGCACGTCCCCAGCCACACGCGTGCCGAAAACACACAAACTCTCTCACACTCGCTGATTGGCAGGCCTCCTGTTTTCCCATAATTCCGACTGATTTATCCAATCAATCTCACTTGGAGGGCTGCTAAAGCGTTGAGTAATATTAAGAGTAGAACATGCGACAATTAAAACATCCTTCAGGTAATTACAGAGCTGGTTTAGCAGCAAACAACTGAAGCATTTTATACATTCAGCATGTTGCCTGTGTGTTTTATTTGTACCTGTTTGATAGTTAATCGGAGGAAATGAGGTACATCTGTGAATGTTACCGCCATTAATGCACATGTCGCATATTATGTAAAATATCATACCATTAGCTTAATGTGTCTATGCAAATATTGACTCGGTTCACCTAATTGAAAATCCGAGACAGTGTCTCGTCCTGTACAAGGGAACCCTGTGTAAAAAGCTGGAGAGATGTTCTTGTCATTGCAAAGCCTATTTTCCACTCAAATGACAGCTAGTCCTTTTTGCACACTGTGGGACTGTTTAATGGTGCATGTTGAGAGAGAGGGTGAGCACCGTTGCTGACCTCATCCGTCCTGCTCTGTGACCCTGTGTCACCACTGATGACACATAATAGTTGACACTTGACTTTAGGGGCTCTTTAAGTGCCAAGAGTGCCCATGGCCTTGGATTCATATTCTAATGTGGTCATCTTTGTACTCTGCGCCTCCACCTTTCGTCCAGGAGCTCTCTCTACACTTGTTTCTACTTTTTCTTTGCCTTTCTTCATCACCCTCTCTTTCTCTCTCTCTCTGTCTCTCTTTCTCTTTGTCTTGTCTTACAGGCGAATACACACACGCAATCACACACACACACACACACACACACTAACACTTAGACCTACTCAGACACGCTTTTGCTGAATTGAAATAGCCTGTCCCGCCCTCCTGCCCCTGTGCCATTACAGGTAAGCACAGAGGTGCACTTGTCTTGACACTTGTCTTGACAAATCTATAGAAAGTCACAGCGAACACTCCAGCTTAAATCCACCCTCTGTTTTTATCCTCTCCTTCTTCTTTCCTCCTCCTTCTCCTCTCTTCTCTCCTTCTCCTTCTCCTTCCCCTTGTCCTCTCTTCTCTCCTTCCCCTCTCAAATACTCATACATTTCTGTCTTTTCTTGCCTCCCTACCTAGACCCCATAGCTATTAGAGATTTAGGGGTTGGGTATTGTTTAGATTTTTAATGACTTCTGATTCAGATTGTGCTTATTAATTCATAACAATTAGAATTGATTCCTCAATTCCAATTTGAGCATACATCACTATATACTATAGTGGGCAAAAGAAAAAACTCAAATTTACCATGCCCAAGATGAGTGTTGGATGAAAGCGCATTAGATAATAGGGCATTATGTCCAAAACCATTGCCTTTTTGCACCATGCTGCAATAAATGCGTTAGCATGTCAAACTTTCCTCTCTTGCACGATATCATTTTCCAGCGTTAACCGTTTGTTGTATCACTGTCGTAATGTTTTATACAAAGCTTAGCAACACTTTTCAGCAGTAGCCACACTAACCAGATTCAGCAACTGCATTGACGCACATGGAACCTGTGACGGAGATTGAAGCACAGTATGTCCAAACTTCATTTTCAGGAAACAAAAAGCACATTCTAAACAAATCCCTAGTAATAATGAATTTAAAGTTCTCGATGAACCAACCCTGATTTTAATCTAAGCAAGCGAGATCACCATCAACTGTAAATGTGGTGACCAGGTAGACTGTTTATCAGTGGCAAATGGCAAGTGCGTGCTTGCACTCTCCCTTCCCCTTGCCTCCCACTCTCTGCCTCCCCCACCTTTGCGTATTTTTACTCTGTGTTTCTTTCAACTCTTTCTCCTTTTACCTGTTCTGGCTCCGCATCTCTCCTATCTTCTCAGAGAAACCATCATGGGTCATGTTTTTCCGAGTCTTTGATCATTGAGTAGTCTTTCAGTATGTTGACTACAAGGCCTCTCACCTCCCCAGTGGTTGTTGCAAAAGAGGGGGCATACTTATCCGGCTTCTATGATGTTAATAGTTGAAAGCATCTGCTGATGTTAAAAGCGTGTGTGTGTTGTGGTGTGTGTCTGTGTGTGTGTGTGTGTGTGTGTCTGTCCACTCAGACATGATGAAAGTCTCTGTTATAGCACTGAGTTGGGATCATGTTGCAGCTACATTGAAGCTATGTTCAGAGTTGGTTGATAAGCAAGGCATTCTTACGTACTGTGCTGTATCTGGCGGATAACAATCATGTGACACCACAAACCCTCAACACTTCAAATTCTTACATTGTTTTTTAAATAGCTTAAAATGTTGGAATTTAGATCCCCTCCTACCCTGAGCATTTCATCCATATCTATTTGTTCAGTTATTGCATGGAAAACTTCCTTCACTGTGCTATAATGGGTTTGTCCTCAGGGCACAAACTCTGGTTCAGATAGAGAAATACTTTTTTTCCCTCAGTCTTTACACCTCATGTGTAAACGATGGTTGGGTGTCTGAGAGCTTTGCCGCTCCATCCAACTGCAGAATTCTCCCCTTTGTGAGATGCAGGGGATGGCCTTGATGTGACAGCTTGCGATGTTAGCCCAAGTTGTTTTTGACAGAAGACAAAGAAAAAGGGAAGGAGGGAAAGAAAAAAAAAAAAAAAAGGAAAAGCTTTGAAATTGTTCCTCTAAGGTGAATTGCCTTTGCCGGAATCAATTATTTTTCTTCATTTCTTAAACAAAAAACATCTTTGTTTCCCCTGTATTGCTTTGTCATGACTGTTAAGAACAGTCTGTTTGATTGAATTTGCCACTGGAGACATTTAGTGATCTTGATGGATTCTTTGGATGCAGGACCTAGGCTTGCTGGAAGCATCTTTTTTAGATGTTTTTTTCCCCTTGTGACATTATGGAAACAGGTCTACCCTTTACAGCAGACTGAACGGTGAGTGGTATTATTTGACATATTGTACTGCTACATGCCAGTCTACAAGAATGCCAATGACAATCATAGGAAAGGACATTTAGATTACTGTCGAGCCTCCCTGTCCTGTCTCTTCCTATCTGGCCTCCTATCACTCCATCTGTTTTCTAATCTGTCTTCTCTTCATCTTGAGTTTGACTTGTAATGATGAAGAGCTGGTCAGAGGGGTGCAGAGCGTTCGCGTGCGCGTGTGAATGGGGCGGGTCTATGTGTGTGTATGCATGTGTGTCCAGTATCTCTGCCCTCACTGAGTCACAGTGTGACCCTTGGGCTGTACCTTGCAATCAGTCAACCTGCCTAGCCCTCCTGTGTGAGTGTTCCTCCTTCAGCCCTTTGAAAGAGCCCTTCTTATCACAGTGTGGTAGACCTTCCCTCTGCCCCTCACTGTTCTCAAGGTTAGCCTCACTCTGCGGCCTTTCTGTTTCCACTATCCTTCATGTGCACCTTACTGGTATCAATCCATGCTCTACTTATTACACCGTCTCATAAAGGAGTCTGGATGTTGGAGGTTTTAACTCTTCCCCTCAAGGTGAGCCTCTCCCAGTGCTCTCCATATAGCCTCCCATCAGCTCTCTATCCAGTACGCGCTGACAAAAGGAGTTGAAGGTTAAAGGTGGCTGAGCTCTCGTCTCCCTCTCATGCTCACTTTCTCTCAATGTGAGTCCCTTCCTGCTCTTGTCTTTTCCTCTTTTCTATTTTGTCGTCACACACACACACTTTGCGAAAGTTTGGCCGCACAACCGTCTCTTTTCTTCTCTTTTTCTCTTGTTCTGTCTTGGAAGGCCTGCCCACCTCCGCCAACGGTATCTTTAGGGTCTGTGGTTTTGATGCCCACATGCCTGGTGGATAGGTCAAAATGCCTGCGGTAATCTCAGAGCCTGCCAACATTAAAGACGTTTCAAGGAGATTCTCCTATATGTACACCATGTCCATATCTATCTGTGTGTATGTGAAGTGAACCTGAGCATTACTTAGACTAAACATTTTACAATACTTGCCAAACAAAGTTGTAACAATATATAGAAATATTTCTTCTTAAGTTATGAATTTGTGATGCATGGATTGGTGGAAAGATAGTCTATCATCGGTGTGGTGTAGTTATTGCTACGGTGGATTTTAGGAATACAAATCTGAATGTTTTTGAATAGTTGTGAATATGTCTGAAGCACTTACGGTAACAACAATGAAGGAAAAGCAGCATTACAGTATTCTGCAGGCACCGAAAACCTAGTGCACAATTGCAAATGAAAAAGATTGTGAGTGAGGCATTTTTTAGAGGGTAAAAATATACTGATGCAGCAGAGAATTCAGATGGTTGCAGCAGGAGACATTTGGCTCATGTCTTTCACATCAGAAAAGAAACATGTCACCGAGTCAAAGGGATAGCCAGTCACCAGAGTCTTACAACATTGTCTGTTCTTTCACGTCTCTTTTTGCCTTCTCGCTCAACCCTGACTCCTAGATATCATGTTAATGTACTGCTCATTTGGTTTTGCCTTTTTGAATTTAAAGTGAAACTAAATGGCTGCCTACAAATATGTTGATGGGGAACATTTCTTCTAGCGAGGGAAGTGATGTGCTTGCAGCGTACACATCTTGTAGGGTGGAGGTTGTGGTGGATGGTGGGCACACGAAGCGCGGGACTTTTACACGGGAGACAGGAGTTCTCATCCTGAGTGTCACATGCGCTTAGCTTTAGGCAACAGAACTTTGGCTAACATTAGGGAAAGACCGCGCTTCAAGTCACTGTTTTTCAGTAACAAATCAAGATTATGATTTCTCCCTAACCTTAACCAAGTGCCATGAGTTCCAACAAGTTAAATCAAACTTCGTCAGTGACCATTTTGCAGATACGTTCAGTATCAACATTTTGCCACTTGGCAAATAAGTTCATTATCAACGTTTTCTCATTATGTTGAGAATGCATATGTGTGTGTTATAACATCCCTAAAGCCAATGTTATATCCGCTATCCATTAACGTTTTCAAAATGTGTTTTGTGATGGGCAACGAAGAAGAAATAAGAATAAGAAATGAAATAAATATCATACCATTTTCAGTACACAAACGTGCCATTTGACATACCATAACATCCCTGGATTGCGTTGGCTCATCACTTCCTCCTGAGGTAGTTGCGTCCATGTAGTGGGAGGCCAGTGTGGGCTGATATCTGTCTCTCTGTATCTTTATCACTGAGAGCAGATATGGCTGATATCGCTGTCATCTCAGCATCTCCGACTTGACAGCACCGATCATAATCAGTCCCCCCTCCGGCTCTCCCTCCTGCTATCTGTTTTTCTCAGTATCACAACCTAACCTGTGTATTATACCAGGTGTATCTGTATTTTCCTGTTGTTTAGTCTTGCGCCTCACTCTTCATATCCTAACAACATCTCACTCTTCCACACAGTAATGGTGCACTTTGGGAATATGCACTATATGCAAAGGGAGTTATTGTTGGGAGTGTTTCTGCTGTTATTTCCGTACAGGGTTGTGTGTGTGTTGGTGTTTGTTTGTGTGTGTGTGTATGTGGGTAGGTGGGTGTGTGTCAGAGAGCATTTACAAAGGGATCAGCCCTGGGGGTGTCGATGCATCACTGCAGTGGAGGGAGAGCAAAGGGGTGGAGGCGAGCTAGTTCACAGCAGATGTAGCAAACAGCAAACTAGCTTGAAAACCTCGCCTTACTTGGCTCTGCACTGCACAGTTCAGTACTTATTTATTTATTTGGGTTGGGGGGCAAATGTATGTTCAGTGGCGTTGGATATCAGTGACAGGAAGGATCAAAGAGCGACACCACAAATGAAGCTGTCAAAGTGGCCCGACAGCTGGGTCCCGAGGCGAACATCCCTCGCTCGCACATTTTATTATGATCGCAGTGAAACCTCACAGCAAGAAGGAAAGAGAGAAGAAAAAAAAAAAAAGAAAACCATCATCTCCCCAACCAGAGAGAAAGAAAAAGAGACAAAACGAGCGGCGCTGTATCATCGCCGTCCATGATGGAATGAATTATGAATGTGTGGAGGGGATTAGGAAACAATGGTTGAAGTCACTAGGATCCTCGCATAGTTTCCTCACCCTCAGCCCGGCAACTAATTAGCACTTTCAACACCAGTGTATGATCTCATTAATGTGATTTCTGCTTATGTAACGCGCATGCAGTCTCACGCGCTTACATACAAACCACACGCACACACGGAGATTGCAGCAGTATTACATAAAGCAAATGAACGTGTGAGTGAAAATGGATTGTTTATTGTTGAGCTAATGCAGTTAGAGTGATGAATCAAATGTTTTTCTAATGTTGTAGATTGCAGTAATGCTGTAGGTTTAGTCGGCAGTGCCGTCAAGTGTTTAGGGCATTTACACCAGGCTTTCCCCTTATGTCTAGCAATTATCTGAGCAATTTGATAATGTGTGATGAATATCATCAGTCATGGTATCATAGTGTTGATTGGTCCACAGTAAAGACAGTTACACTGCTGGATTAGTTCTGTCCTACCACAGTGGGCAGGAAAAAAACATTTCAAGCTCATACTGTAGGTACAAATGTGTAATGTTTTAAAAGGCAGGAATATAATTTTCTCACATAATTGCATAGTCTATTTGTATAGTAGATACAATTCACATCAGCTAATTAGTATCCACACACTGAGATATAGGAGAGGGAAAAAAGCGGGGGAGGAAGCAGGGAGAGGGTAAGGGTAGATAATTAGACAGAATTAAGCCATCTCTTTTAATCTAGCCCCCTGAAAGAAAGAGAGGGAGAGAAAAAAAGAAAGAGAGATGGGGGTGGGGGTTCTGGGGGTGAGGCCTACACATTCACCCCTCTGCTCTCTCTCTCTCTCTCTCTCTCTCTCTCTCTCTCGCTCGCTCGCTCCCTCTCTCCCTGTCTGGCAGAGGGTGTGCATGTGTGGGAAAAGAGGGGCCTGGTGCCTTAGCCTCAGCAGAATGGATCAGCTTGTGTTTCTGAGGCTCTAGAAGTGTCCCATTGTCATGATGTCACTGCAACTCAAGAAGGCTGACCTCTGACCCCTATGGATTCATGGAAGCCCACCGCAGCACCGCCACACCCCCACAACGCCAAAAGGGCCAGATTGCCGCTGGGCGCCCACTAGGGGGTACCCAAGCCTTTTGCTGTGGAATTCGAGGTGCTTGCGGCTTTACGGCGCGTAACTCATAGTATATTTGCCAAAGAGTCCGTCCGTCTATGTCCCCCTGATTAGGGGTCCTTTCCCTCGCTCTGCCCGGTTCTTTTTTTTGTCTTCCTTTCCCTCAGTCCCTCTGCCATCTCAGCCAACCATGGGTCTTTTTTTTTTCTCTCTCTCTCTCTCTCCCTCTCTCTCTCCCTCTCCCTCTCCCTCTCTCTCTCCCTCCTACACGCGTTGTATCTCTGTACCCATGAATATAGCGAGCGCCGCCAGATGTCGCAAATACATCATCTGAGGGATGCGGCGGTGATGGAAAAAAGTCAAGGCACGTACGAGTGGGGGATGTGAGCCGACTTGAGCTCTCTGAGCGTTTGTGTGTGCGTGTCACTGTATGCCAGCATTCATCTGTGCACGCGTGTGTGTGCCTCTGTTTCCCGGGGTTTTTTGTGTTTGTGTGCGTCTGCATGCGTGTGGGTGAGTGTGTTCCCTTTTGTGTGCGTACGCATGTGTGGAGGTCACAGCAGGTCAGCATATTGTCCCTCAGATGTTTGATATTTTATGTATAAGAGGGTGGCTAGAGTGAGAGGATAAGCACGTTCCTGACAGAGGCATCTCTCCGCCACAATCCGCCACCTCAGCAATGTAGAGCCCAGAGTCAGATCAACAATGGAGGGGAGCTGCCTTATACCCAGAGAGGGCTGATGGGAGGACGAGAGAGAGAGAGGGAGAGAGCGAGAGAGAGAGAGAGAGAGAGAGAGAGGGGGAGAGACGGGGAAGAAAACCTAGAAAATCCGGACTGCTGCTGCTGGGGCAGTCGACAGCCTGACAGCACTGTTGCAATAAAACGACAACGATTATGCACAACATTGTGTTTACATATGCAATGTGCTCTAATGCATGCAGCAAGGCATATCATAAATGTGCAACAACAACACATAAAAGCACCCTCACTTATTCATCTACACGGACGGAATCTGTCGACTATCACGTGCGTCTGCGTGCGCGCGTCCTTGTGCTTGTGCTTGTGCTTGTGCGTGTGAATGCGTGTGGGTTTGTGGGGCAACCGGGGCACAGTAGGGGCAGTGGCGTCCTCGGATCAGCCCGTGTCGGGGAGGAGATTCCCCAGAGTGGAGCTATCCCAAACAGCACTCCTCTCTTTCTCCTTCAGGGGGAAAAGTTTACTGCCAGCTTGCTTTTGTAGTCGGCCTCAAAAGATTTGCGGCAGTCAGCATTAAAAGGCACAGATCTAAGGAGACGCCTCCAACTGAAATACCTACAGAGGAAGGAGAGGAGGAGGAGGAGAATGAGGGGGGGGAGGTGGGGGCAAACTGATACACACATTAAAGACAGACATTAAACGCTCCTCTTTATGTTGGCTTTGTACCCCAACATCAACAATAATAACAACAAAAATCCCAACCATCATCTCATGTTTTGTGTTTTTTTTTTTCTTAGCTAATGCTTTGATTCCTTCCTCTTTTTATTTTTTTTGTAGCTTTGCGCTTTTTCACACTCTCCTATTTGTGTTCAGGTTTTATACCCTTTCGCACACAAAACACGCACGTAGGCTGGTTACCAGGGTGATGGTGTGGCGGATGACATCATGCCCTGACTGTGTTGTATCGTGGCAGGGTTCATGGGATGGCGGCGTGGGCTGGCGCAGCACTACTCGCTGTGTTTCCTCCATCTTTGCCTGTTTTCTCTCCGTCTCTCTCTCTCTCTGTCTCTCTGGGCTCTCAACATTGGCTTGTCCAGTGCGCCCTGTGTTCCCTGGGAAAAAGATTAATTATTCAACACACAGCCTCAATTAAATTTAAATTCGGCAGTTCAAGTAACCTTTTAGCATGGCACATTTATTATTAAGGCAGATGCTTTGGCCCTGTTTAGATTTAGAGCTTATCGGATTCTTTCAGCCCCTTATCACATAGGCGGTTTTTTTACTTGCGATGGCTGTGAGGCTTGGCCTTGGCTTGGCTGTAATGCAGTGGGATATATTTTCTCAAACGCTTCTGGTAAACATTTCTCAGTGTACATTTCCTTTACTGGAGATGTTACAGTTATAATGTGCACTGAACAGCGTAGTAGGCTTTATATGTGACTCCTGCAGTGAAAGAGTGAGACATGTGGTGCTTTCATTCAACTTAGCTTCCAGTTTGGACTTTTGCCGTCTATAGTGGCTATCAAACACAAGACAGGATGTCATTTTGATGGCCATTTTCTAGTACAATGGATACTTGGAAACTTCGAAACCTTCATCAATTGCAGACATGTTCTTCTTTCAATTCCCAATTCCTCTGCTGAATAGAGAGGAGTGGCAGGAAGAAAATAGGGACTCATAGTAGCAGAAACCTCCAGGAATAGACATACAGAGGGAAAAAATTAATCAGGTTTCATTTTAGAACAGACATAGGCAGTCTCTCTGCTGATGCATATTTAACAAATTGCGCTCCATGACTGCAAATGCGTTGCCGTCGCATGGTCACAAACACATGAGGATTGATACATGAAAGCACAAATGCTAACATTTGTGCCTGCACACAACAAGTCAGCGAAATGTAACACTACAAGGAGCGACAAGAAACAGCCTTGACGGCCCCTCTCAATGATCCCCCTCCCCCAGTTCATGTCTCCCCATTTCTCTCTTCCTCCATCGAAGGAGGTGGTGCCTTTGTCAGGCAGGAGCACAGAGACCTCACAAAGCGAGGGAAGATGTCACAACAAACAAAAACAGCATAGTAACCCCCCCAAATCTAATCAGGAGCCATTGATTCATGCGCTGAATGGAGACTGAGTGCCTTGAGAGTGGCTCATCCATAGACAGCATGACAGGGGCCTTCACAATTCAGCTATATAGTTCCCTATCATCCTGTTCCCACCTTTAAACTCGACTCTATCAACTCAAAGGTGATACAATCATCACTCCCCTCCAGGTTCTTTTTATTTTACTAATTCATTTGTGTGCCTCAATCAAAGATTTTTTTTTTTTTTTTTCTCCGAATCGATGTGTGGAGTACTTTTTGGAGTGTACACTAATAGGTTGTCTTTGTGGACGCAAAGAGATATGAGTCTTTAGTGCCGTAGTTACTCTGATTGTGCTTATGAAGGATGCTTCGACCGAGCAATTAAGCACAAGGGAAACCTTTACGTAGCACGTTCGCCTTGGATTTCCTTTTTTTTTTTGTCTTAAAACTTAAAAAAAAAAAAAAACTACACATTTAACTAATGTTAATGTGTATAAACACGGAAAGCACAAACTTGTGTACGAATGTCCCCCCCCCCCACACACACACACACACAAAAAAGAAATTGCATTAACAATGCAACTCTATTAACTCTTACGGGAATCTGTGACATTTCAAATAAAATTATTTAATCTATAATACGTGCATGCCCTTCTGAGTTTTTTTTTTAATGCTCAATATAATGCAACAACTTTGCTCTTATTATTTGTAATGATACTTTGGCATTACAGGGAAGAGGTATTGATTTTGGAACCCAAAGCATTTATTGTGGAGGTAAATGTTATTATTTTAATATTGGACTCATGCTAATTTAATAGAGCGTAACATACACGTCAGGGTGTGAGCCGCAGGGGTCTCTCTGTCTTTGTCTCTCTCTCTGCCACCGAGCATTGTACAATATACAATAATCTCAGGTAATGTCAAAGACCAGTCATAGCTGCTCCCCAGTTTTGATTTGGCGGGCCCTGCTTCAACAAACACAGCGGACATGCTTCGAAACATGTTGTGATCACATTCCTTGCACATTAATCTGTATGGATTGTGATTTAGTTTGCATTGATATCCAAGAGAGTGCACTATCAGTGGAGCTACTCCTGCAGTACAGGATGGCTAGTGTTCAGGTGTACAGGCTCTCAGGGGGGTCAAGAGGTCACAACCTTTAGGGTTATGCAATTAACAGTTTCCAAACAAAAGGGCTGCGTCTACATGTGAGGTGTTTTTTTAGGGTAAATTTAGATACAAGACGTGCAACATAAAAACACATCACCTTTTTTTTTCTTTTTTTTTTTATAGTAAACAATAGTAATACAACAAATCCTACTTATTTTGACCCATCCATGCACCCTGACCCCGTCCAATGTGGACATTGCTGCTCTTTAAAACATTTTTTTTTTTACCTCATCTTGCTGAACATTGCACCTTATTATTGCACCTTACCCCATCTCAGCTCATCTTATTTTTTAAATTGTTCTACATATATATATATTGTATAAAACATTGTACACTATTTGTACATTTTGTAAATGTTTGCATCTTATACTGTCTCCTACTGTGTATTGCAACTGTTGCACAACAATTTCCCTCGGGATGAATAAAGTTCTATCTTATCTTATCTTATAATAACCTCACATGACTTCCTCCTTTGCTCCCATTATAATTACTACGACCGCTAGTGGACTGATGCCATCAATCCTCTAGGGAGAACCGAACTGTCTCAACTAATAGATTGACTCAAACTTCCTTATGAGTTAATTTTGCTTTTGGGTGTATGTATGCGTATGTGTCATCATGATCATAACCTACCCCACCCAGCACGACCCATCTCACTCTAGTTCACTACACTGTTCAGTTTAGTGACTGTGTATATAGGATTTGGGGGGGGGGGGAGCAACTTTCCCCACTTTTCCTAATAGACTAGAAGATCCCTGGCCTCTCAGTTATTACCATGGCAACTGACCTATTTGCCTGCTGCATATAAAAGTGAGGGCGAAGGATATTGAGAATAAGTGTGAGACAGGGTCAGAAGGATTGACAGACAGGCGTAGTTGTAAGAATATAGGAAAGTCCTTCTACTGCGCTCTCCACTCTTCAGCAGCATCTCTGTTTCTATCTTGCTCTCGCGGCCTCTCTCTATCTTTCTTTCAGCCATCTGATCAGCTTTATTAACACAGGGACACTTGCTGAGCAGGGTTAAAAAGGGCATCCATTCACTCAGCAGAGACACCCTTCACTGCTTTTTTCCATGTGTGCGTGTGTGAATGTTAGTCCTTGCTCATTGTTGAGTGGGTATGTAAAAACGTATTAGAGTGGGATGTAGGTGTGTGTGCATATCTATATATGTGTATGTGCTTACCCATGCTTGGACAAAGAGGTGGGGGCTTTTTTTTTTTTTTTTAACACCCGTCAAAGGCGTTGCCAGTAGAAAAGGAGGATTTTGGGGTGGCCTCCCCCCAACTCACAGATATGAAGCTGTCATGGGAAGAATAGCTGCATTCATTGAATGACACTTATTTTCTCCCACTTTACACAAGTGCAGCGAACAAAACAGGCAGGGGAGCAGCTGAGGAAGACATTTTCTTCGCCTTCGTCGGCAATGACAGACATGCAGCAATTACTTTAAGTCTAAGCAGACACCAAAAAAACTGCCTTTCCTGCTCAGCTTTGTTACTTCATTCTTGCAAGCTGCCTCAGGCTTTTTTTTTTTATGTTTACTGGATGTGATGTATTTGTGTGTGTGTGTGTGTGTGTCTACACTGAACCTCATGCGCTCTGTCTATGTGTCCTGTCTCTATTTAGCGCTGCCCACAACCATTACCATGTGTCACAGTTGCCCACTATCTATATGGACCCCAATTCTTCAGCTTGTTCTCATGCACGCTAACAATTCTACAAATAATGAATGAGGCGTAAGAAACACCTGATAAGAAGACACAGAGTCTCATTCAATCTGTCCTTATTCTTCTTTTTTTCGATTAATAAGGTCACAGAGTGAATTGGGTGTAAAAAGCGGTGCTTTTATACAAAGCAGCAGGGTTAGTTGTGAGAGAAAAAGACACATTTTCATAACAGCAGTATTGTATTTTGTCTTCCAATGAACAAAGTGTGTCGTGGCACAAGCGTTACTGTCCTCTGTAGACACCAAAATATATATTATTTTCTTATTTTGTCCCACTAGAAAGATATCTTCTGTACGATTTAAAATTAACATTCTTTTTGAATGTGTGACTCGTTTGCATGATTCGTTTCATCTGATGCGCTCTGGGTGGAGAGCCCACATGGAATTACGAGACATAACTAAACATTTCACTGCAGTTTGTATCTAAGAACACGTACTCCTTAACAAATGTATCGCACACGTTTGTTTGCTCTGCCATTGCGTATTAACTTTGCCGTTTCACCTAGCAGCTTTTCAGAAATGTTTTATAGGACAATAACTAAAATCGATTAGCGGAAATAGTAGCTTTTTTTGCCTCAGTGTATGATGTATTAGCTTCGGTAGTGATGTCAGAGCCACTTGGATTCAACATAGGCCAATAAGCCTACACGCGCACATAATTGTTTTTCTTTATCCTATCGTCCTGCAAGTGACCTGCATGTCTATGTGTGTGTATGTGTGTTCATAAAGTATATCTATTTGTGTGTTGTCACTTTGCCCACTCTGGGTTACCTAATAGCTTGGCAACGGTGCGTCTCTCCACCTATGCCATGTGCCTCAGTCTAACCTGACCGCAGCTAAATTAAAAGTCCTTTCGGTGTGGAAGTGGATGACAGTGTTTCCCTGTAGCACACCTTGCCACCCTCCTGCCTCTGCGTGCCTCTCTCTCTGCCAACCCTCTTGCCCTGGTGGCCCACAGCCCAATTTCCCACTAAGACCAGGTGTCCCACCACACCGGACAAAAGTGTGTCTTAATCAGTCCCACAGACTCACAATGCAGGATACACACACAGATTCACATGCACGCAACATAAACTCACAACCCTGCATTCACCCATGCAAAGTCAAATTAAGCGCGTGCACGCTCACACACACACACACACACACACACACACACACACACACACACACAC
>CALSBV010010907.1:3750576-3788995 GCA_943590825.1 Bovichtus diacanthus | reverse complement strand
TGTGTGTGTGTGTGTGTGTGTGTGTGTGTGTGTGTGTGTGTGTGTGTGTGTGTAGTGGCCCAGGGTGTACAGTAGACTGTCGGACAGAGACTAATCACCTTGCTGTAGTGGTGATTGCCTATTCGAGGGCTAATTTCTCTGTTGCTTTAAAAGCTGATTTGTCTATTACCAAGATCCATTGTTAGGATTTTCCACTATTTAACTGTGATCACTGTTATTAGGACATCAGCTGTTAGTGAATACAAAGGTTCTGATTGTTCTCTTGAGTCAAATGTGACTACAAATGTAGCAGCAAGAGAAAGTATTGTTGCCTTCTCAATGCCTACTTTTATAAGCTATAATTTTGTTGTACAACTATTTTGCCTGTTTTCCATTTAGATTTTCTGCCGCTATTTAAACTCCTGGCTGACTTTATTAGCGGTATAATTCAATAACTCTTCTGTATCTCTATATTACATATTCACCGGCCATTTTTAAATTTGTTATTATTTGTATTTATTTAGAACTAAAGAAAGTCTCTAGTAGTGATGTCTGAATCGAGTTTTTCCCAAACTGATATTTATATTTTCCTATACAGTACAGCTTCACATTGCACATTTAAATGTAAGCAGGGCTACAGTAGCATTTGTAAATGAATACATTTAGATATTATTTTTGACGGCTGAGTAGGCAGGCATTAAGTAACGAGAGCCTTCATCCCAGCTTTTTCCTTAAATGGTTTCTTATGGTGTTGTATACACTATAGTGTGCTATTGTGTTTTCTTTTTTTTTTTTTTTATATATCTGTGGAGAGAGCAGTTTCTGTCTGCAGTTGGACAGTTGTGGCTGGAAAGTTTGAGGAAGATTTGGACAGCCTCACTTCATCTTGAGCATGAAAAAAAAAATACTAACATTCAAATGTAGTTTCCTCACAACTGCAGTGCCTGCAAAATGTCACTGGAAATAGACTCAAATAACAGTACGGTATATATTATTAATTGAAACTCCTGGCCGGTGTTTATTTGTTGTAGTGTTTTAATGCAAAACAATTTGGGGTTTTTTGACAGCTGGTGCACCTGATGATACCAATCAATTAAAATGTAAAACCTTTAATTGGCCCCGATACCAATCCTGTATGTAAATTCGGAAAATCCCTTGACTCTACTCTAACTGTTTGACTTTGCTTTTTTTACCCAACTTCCCGCCTGTTTGTTTGATGGTGAGGATCCAATCCGGACTCGGTGTTTACCACTTCACCCCCCTTTTCCCTCCTTCGCCTCCTGCTCTTCACCCTCCCCCTTTCTTCGCCCCTACCCCCAACCCCACCCCACTAAAAGTGAAAGTGCTGATTGCTTTAAAAGACCATACAGACACGTTGGCAGCCATTATCTATGGTTAGAGAGGACCAAGTAGAGAGCCAGGCCTTTTATCCCGACAATTCCGCTCCCTCCCACCCTCCCCCCCTGCTGGTTTGTGTATGTCAAAGCTGCGTAATTTGGCCCAACGTATGGCCCAGCGAGCCACAGTTAATGAGGGGCTGTTTGAGAGTTAAATGCACATGAATAATCATCAGGGAGCTGGAGCTACAGAGAAAGAGAGAGCGAAAGAGAGATTTAGATATCAACACATGAAGAGGGGGTCGAGGGACCAGAGTGATCAGAGACAGACGGTGTATAGGGACATGTAACGGTGACTGTGCTACATGTTCAATGCAACCAGTGAACATGTTACTTTATGTTTGAGTATACAAATTTCCTTCATTGCGCTTATTAACACAGTGGATGCATGAAAGTTACTTTCACAGTAACGGTTCATTTTAGCTCGTCACTTTTATACTTATCATTTATAGTTTTTCTACCTCAGTAGAGTATTTTCGAGTTCCCCAAACAGAAACATATGACCTGTGAAGGAGTATTGAATAATTGACATTGAACCCACTAATGGCAACGCTGCTTATGAATGAGCACTCTTGTGTCTAACAAGGGGAGAAGATTTCTGTGCTTTTTTTCTAAAATGGACTTCCAGGAAAGAAAAAGAATTATAGCCTGATGTTTAGCAGTGCAGCCCTAGGATATGTGAATCCTTGGCGATGCAATTAGCTCTATTGAAGAGCTGGCGTGGTGGCTTTGGCTGCTAAATAGCCTGTTGTTGACATGTTTGTGGGCTTGTCAGGTGTTTGCATGGCCCGTGCTGGGTAGATTCCACTCTGTGGGAAGTAAACAACACGGTTCTATGGGGATCCAATGAGGTATACAGTGTGTCCAGAAGTGAGAAAGCATGTTGAATCGGCATCTGTCGATTGCTTTCTATCTTAAAGTTGGTTTGATATGTACCGTATATTGCTGTTCTGATCATCTTTTTCGTCCACAAATGTCCTTCAGCTTAACATGTTGGTTTAAACACATAGTAACAATGTACCGTATGTGGTACACTTTTTTGGTATTTGTCAGATGAACCAGAACTACAGAATAAAGAGCTGAGTACTGAATCCACATATTATCCAACTGCTGATTTAACACCCTAATTAGACCATGGTGCAGGGGTGTTTAAACACGCAGGGATCCCTGTGTTCCAACAAAGACTCACTCTGCCCAGCACCAGCTATCAGGGAGAAGGAGTGTAATGGTAGAAGTCAAAACAGGGCCATTCATTTGCTCTTGTTGAGCTAAGTGCATTCTTGGCTCACAGTCGGGGGGCATCGCACCAGACTGTGCGGCGAAAGCCAGAGAGCCCATTTGTGGAGGCAAATGTCACCATGTCACACCGCCCTGCATCTCTGCATCTTTCTGTGTCTGGCTGGTACCCTGCCGTGCCCTTCAGCTGTAACTCTCTCTCTGTGTGAGTTTACATCTGTTTCTCCTTCGTCCTCTCTCTCTATTTCAACCTGTGTCTCACTCTCAAGCCCTTCATCGTGTCCATCTTTCTGTCTTTTAAATCAGTTCCGACTTACCACTGAAGCTCTTTCTGCACATTGTATTGGCCTCATCAGTCCTCCAAATGTTACCCACACAGCTTGTTTTTTTTTTTTTTGTTTTTTTTTTTGTGTCTACCTCTTTCCCCTTCTCTCCGGCGCTAGCTTTTTCTTGCCAGTCATCATTCAGCCTCAGCTGAACTCTTAAAGCGGCTAGCTTTTTCATAACATTGCTCTCCCTCACCCTCAGTGCATTCATCCATTCTGTCTTCTCTGTCCTCCCTCCCTTTCTTCCTCTGTCTGCCAGTGGACATTTCCTGTGTTTATAACACATAAAACCCAAGCCTAACTGACGGAGAGTGATCAAGGCAAAGATGGAGAGTGATCTCCTTTATCCCTCCTATCCCTCCTTTCCCTCATTCCCTCCCTTGCTCTTCCTCCCTTCCTCACTCGTGTGTCACGGAGACTGTTTCATCTTTCCGGTGCCTGTTTGCATTGCAACCAGAGCGCGCCCCATGGTTTGCATGTTGCCACTCTATCACAAAACCAAACAGTGAGTGTGTGCTCTCGGCCTGGCAAAATGTTTTATAAGGCAGTAACCGCGTGTGCGGAGCTGCCAAGATAATGAATAGGCGACGCAGCTCATGCATGCTAATGTTATGTTGTAAGCAGTTTTGTTGACAAGTGCTAATACTTCTTTCATACTATCATCAAAAGCAGCTAATACAACAGCCATTACTCCATAGCACTCCATGCACGACATGATGGATTGTGACCTTAATATAGGTTAGCCGAGTTTTGAAAGTTAAACAACCTGCAATAAATCACGGAATTATTACAATGCGCTTTAATTGGTTAAGGACTGTTTATTTCCTAAAGAGGTAGGAAAAATTGGGTTTCTGCACTTTTTAATTTGCAAAGTGCATTTTCATTACAAATGGCAGTTTAATATTACCCTCCTTTGTCATGCAAAATACGCAACACACTGGCAATCTATTAATTGGACAAAAATGCAGTGCTAGCGTAAATCCTCCTCCTCTCTCACTCTGTCTCTCTGTCTCTCTCTCTCTTTTCCTCTCTCTACACCTCTTGGGTGGTAAGAGCTGGTAACATCGATCAGAACCAGAGACCAGGTAGACAAAGTTTAACGCTCTCTCTCACTCCATGCCAGTCATTATCTGCTGAGGAAACTACCACAACACATAAATGCAGTATGAAGATGAGGGCCATTGTCTGCTCTATGTCAGCAGCCTATTAAGAGATAGTAAATTTGAGGGACATGCTTGGTAATTAGGCCTGCCCCCTGTTGGTTTTGGATTTCAACTCTTCTTTACAGCAGTCGGACGTGATTCACACAGTTAAGGATGAGGTTGCTGCTATTTTTTCCCCCCCTGTATTTAAAAAAAAAAAAAAAAAAGAAAAAAAAAAAGAAGGCTGTGAGCTAAATTCAACATAGTGGTTGTAGCAGGGTCGGGGTATCTGACACTCTTATTTCCTCAAATGTATGTCCAAAAAGACATGTACACTGCTGCAAAGATTTGATCGAAGACACATACTGTACGTTTATTTCACTATCTAAAACATCAGGTAACATGTTTTAACATCAGTCCATCAGAATAAAGAGCTTGTTTAGACAGAGCTCATTGGAGGAAACAGGTGCACGGAATTTCAATTAGGTGCTCTGCCTTTAAAAAGGAATGCAATCTGTTTGTTTCCCCAAAACACATTAAGGAAAAAGGCAATGGCGGAAAAAAAGAAAGCAAAATAAACGCCTAATTTCTTGATCATTTGATTAATTTTATTTACAACTAATTGACAAAAATGCTTTCAGTTTTTACAACTTGATTGCTGCCTTTCTCTGGAATATGTTGTCTGTTTTCATCGTAAGCACTTTACTACGTTATAGAGTATGTATAACCCAAAGCTGAGCTGTTCTCTGCAGGTTGTCAAAATACTTTTTTAGGAAATGAAGTATATCTTACTTACACTAAAAGAGATATGCTGCAAAAATAAAGGGTTATTACATCACACCATCATGTAGAACACAACTTCCCTTTTAGTTTGATATTTACATTCCTGCGGTTTCACCAGAAAGCATTCTGTCTGAAACCTTTGTTGCCTTGTTGCTACTGATAAAACTTTTGCAGTCATTGACTTTGCTTTGGTTGCAATGTTGGTGGTCAGGTATTTTGAGCTTATTCCCATTGTGTGCTCATTGTCAATAATTATCAAAGCGATAGCTAAATGTAAAATGTGAAAATTCAACACAAGCTCCTTGACAATTACAGTCTGAAATTAACTGTACAATTTCAAATTAATATTTTGTTTGGCACGTGCACTTTCTGACATGTGAGATGTGTTCATTATGACATCTTTGGTCTAACAAATCACTATATAAAGAGCCATTGGTGGGTTAAAAGCTAATACCAATTTTTGTTCTCTTTATTTGAATGAAGTTCACATATGGGTTAAAATGATGTGAATCTCGAAAATTGAGACTAGAGTGGCGTATGACTCCCTGATGGCAGCATTACGACATGTTGCCAGCTGGTTTTGACAGGGTGCCACCCAGACATGTCACCGTGCTGTCCTGTGTCTCTAACCCCAGCCAACGCACACACACAACACTCAACTCGCACACACTCTATATCCCCTCGCGGCCATCACTCACCCGTCATTCTTTGATGCCTCGTAGACCAATCAGGCGCCGTCTCATGAGACGCAGTGTCACACATTTAAGGATGCATGACAAAGTGCTCCTTGATTTCCCAGTGGCCACTGTCTGCAGCCCGCATACGCTTCTAAACACGCATAAACATACACACTCACGTGCTCGCACCCACAACATGCTTACATATGTGTTAGAGGATGCATGTCAAAGCATATTATGTCAGGTAGTAGTTGAGATGCTGGGAGTTTCGCTTAGCAGGCAGTGTCTTGGGTCCATTTACTACTACTGTATTAAAGACGATCAGAGAAAAGCAGAATTGTCAAAAATTCAAGTTTTACGAGAGGATGTTTGTCATGTAAATGCCAAATCAAAGCATTTTAAGTTAAGACAATAACTTTCTAATCCAAACTTTTAAGCTAATGTAACACTCGAGCACTTTTCTCCCACAATACATCCCAGTTATAGTGTAATGCAGCAAACAAGGCCAGCCTCTGGGCACTAATAGCATGCAGCTTTGATTCATATAAGATGTGAGGCCATAACCACCCAGTCACCAGGCTATTTTAGACCACTCTTGGTTCGGCTTTGGACCCCAATTCATTCTGCAGCAGGGAAACATCCACGGCCTACCAGCACGCCCCCACCGATGGAGAGGAGCTTCTCTTTGATGTTTGACATTTGCGAACAAGAAAAAAGCTCAGTGGTTGACCTGTGTTCTCTGTATCTCTCCCCCTGAGTTTTTCTCCGTGTGTTTCTCTCTCTTTCGCTTACATTTTCTCTCATGTGTGTTTGTCGCATTGAGCCAGGCTAAATGATGGGGCCTGTGAGGTACTGCAGAATGGTTTTACTATTAGAATGGAGAGAAAGGAATTAGTAATAGCAGTAGTCTGTTCAAGTTGTTCGGGTCTCAAAGTTACCTCTACATGACCCACAAAAACAGTGATTTTGTTCAGGGAAAAGGCATTTTGGACCCATTACTCAAGCCATTGTGGTTGTGCACTCATATGAAACAAGGCGGAGAGGGTGGGGGTAAAGGCGAGAAAAGGTATAGTACCAAAGCTCAATCGCAAACATAGCTTTTATGCTGGATGAAAGCAGAACTTCAATTGGCGGGAGCTTTCAGGGTTGTGTATGGGTTGCATTGAAGAAAGGCATACAGTAATGTTACTAAGCCATTTGTGCCACACTTTTGCACAATTACAGCCTTTTCTCTAAAAATGCGTTGTTTATAATAGGTGACTGAGACAACAATTGCACTGGAGTAGCTTTGATGCTGGGTGCTCTGTAGAGAGTCAAAGCACAATGCACCAAACATGTGACAATGAAGAAGAGCATAATCTTCATAAACCAACAGCGAATCGCCTTTTAACCGGCATTGTGTGTACTGTGTATAATCATGAATAATACTGTATATGTTGCGAGTGTCTCTGTTTTCAAATCTTTGTATTTGTGCGGATGTGTTTGTGTGTGTGTGTGACTGAGATACCTGAGATAGGTTTTTGCCTTTTTCAAAATAAGCACAAAGTGCAGTGAGACAGACGTCCCTCCTCCTACCAACCTCCTCTATCAATTCCAACCATTTAGCGTTTTCCACAGTGACAGGGGCCACAACTGCCTGATGTTCTGACATCAGCTGCTGCGAATTTTCCATCTTTTCGACAGCTATATGAAACGGTAATTGTTTGTAGCACAATGCCCACACTTATCCAAACACCAACACTGTTTTAGGCTTATGTGAGATAAATCAGTCATAAATCAATTTACCAAACCGTATATTCTGAGCTGGCTTCTCAAACTGGGTCTGTTTTGGTAATGGAGTAATCCTTTTTAATAGAAAATACACACACCCACACTGTTCTTTTTACAGAGTTTGATGGATTAGCTTTTCTGCTGAATTCCATGGATGACATCCTGAAGTGGAAATCCAGGTGTGGCGATCCTTTTATATATTTATTTTTTCCTTCTCTTTTCTCAGCGAGCTTGAAATTGCAGACGGTGATATGCCATCAAAATGAGAGAGAGAGGGGAGAGAGAGAGAGTGAGAGAGAGGGGAGAGAGAGAGACCGAGAGAGAGAGAGAGAGAGAGAGAGAGAGAGAGAGAGAGAGAGAGAGAGAGATTCTTTATTGATATTTAAGTTTCTAAACTTGTCTTTTCTTTTAAACTAAATATGGGGTACCACATTAAAAACAACGCATCGTTACTACATTTAATTACTCCTCGGGTTTGGCTGCACAGCCACTGCACAGTAGTTGCAGTGATCTCCTAAATATTTATGTCACTTTTATTAATTCTTCTTGTATTTCACAAGCTCCTTTTACTCATCCAATAGTCCAACAGTATACTCAATCATGTAAAATGCAATAATGCTGCCACTCTAACATGATTGATCCTCATTCTACCAATTAACCACAGAGGTGAAAAGTTGAAACGGTTCGCAGCGTCATCTTCCAACAATAGGATTCATCGCCCCTGTGCTATTTGTCTTTCATCCTTCCCTTTCTGCCTTGCTTCACATCACCACTTCTTCCTATTTTTGATGGATCCAAATCCATGGGTGGAGTGGGGGTCAGGTGTAGCTCAGGTGTGCGGCAGACAAAGCCAAAGAGAGTGCAAGTGAAGCTACTGTGACCACATCTATTTATCTCCAGCCGCCTGTGTCTAAAACATTGGCTGTGGCCATTCAGCAGCTCTGTGCTGTTTTCTTTAACCAATCGCAAGGCGTGACGTTGGAAAGTGAAAGTACCTGCAGCCACGTTCCGCCCGACCGACAGGCCTGTCAGCAAACGACATAAAACACCTGGGTAGGACAAACAGCCGACCAAAACTAGGATTGCTTACATGTTTTACTGCTGTCTGAATCAGAGTTCGAGAATCTGAATTAGTATTTTTCTCTCTTTACCTTGGATTGGGGCCAATAAAGACTATAGAGACGGTTGAACTCCGGTGGGTTCATCTCTTTCTGTATCACCTCCTGCACCCTGACGCTGACTTGCTACTCAGCTGCACACAGGCGGGTGTGTTCACCCCCTTGTGTGCTCCAATGCAATACCAGCAGATATAGTTAAAAAGACACCCAGAAGCATGTGCTTACAGTAGACACATGTCATAAGTGTGTAGGAGTCATACTGACTTACTTCTCTCTCACACAGAGACACCTTTCCACACACTTTACACCTAGAGAAGATCACTATCCTTAGGATTTATAGATCCTAATAGACATTCCTTGCAATGCTCTGGATGAGATGTCAGAATTGATGGCATGCAGACTTTTATTACCTGGTATGGTGTGTGTAATTAGGTTAAATAGATGGGGTTGGACACGCATGGTAAAGGCTACATCTCTCACCCTGGCTGGATTTATTGGCCACGCTCCGCTCTCTGAGCTCTGCTCTAATGCACTCATTTGCATGAGGGCACATGTAGCTGATGTGTGTATTACTGTTACGTCAACTGCTAAGCACAATGACAAGGGCCGGCTTATGAATAGTTTGGTTCAGTGGTTGGCAACGGCCCGGCCCCGCCAACTGCCTATTAGCTATGATATGAAAGCCGCCTGGCAAGTGTTAGATTGATACTTGACACGTCGAACAAAGCTCATTGTCATTATAATTACTATACGTTGAGTCTTAATTTCATGGTCGTCCATATTGCCAGCGTGATAGGGCTGTCTGTTACTTACATCTTCAGTAACAGCTGTCTATTCAGCCAGTGTATCCATCCGCCTTTCATATGTTCAACAGTCTCAGAAATAACGACTTCATAATGACTATAATCGCCTCAGATGTAATTATAATGCATAGCCATTGGTACAATTAAACTGTATTTTCTGAAAAAACATACCACTTTTTTTCCTCCTCCAGATGTCCAATCAAGTGTAAATCACAGATAAACTAATAGCAGAGGACTATATGTGTTATGACCCGTTCATTGAATAGACTTTAAAAGGAATCACTTTATACTAGTTACTCTGTCATTTGCTGGAGGGTCCATCCCATCTGTCTGTTAAGGACAAGCTGATAATGAAGTGTATTTGATGAAGTAAGTTGATAATGAGAGCTAGCCGGCCAGCAGTAATGACAGTGTAGGAGTAGAGACAGTGGCAGTAGCCTGCAGTGGTGGATGTTACTGTTCAGACTTTTCTGACCTTCACAGATTCCAGTTTCCCCTCCAATACCCATCATCAGATTGAATCATTGAGGAGGCGTGTGTGCTCGTACTTGCCCGTTTGTGGGAGTGTGTGTGTGCGTGCAAATGTGCCAGGATGATCTCATTCACCAAGGTCTCCCCCTCCTAGTTTGAGGGGAACAAAAATAATCTTGCAAAGAGGGACGTTCACATTCACACGCATTCATGCACACAACCCGCCTCAGACTCCAAGGCCAGGCAATTGGCTTTGAGCAGCTGAACCATGTTACTCTACACACACACACAAACACACATGCAGGCTCATACTCCCATTTCCTTGAACTTGGCTACTTGGCTGTGCATCAGGACGAGCTCAGTAAGCCCTCCACTGGGATGTGGGGTGCATAGCGAAGCAATTTGTCTAATATCTCCTGCATCCTCTCTCTTTCTGTCCATCCACCTGTCTTTATTTTTTATCTTGCATGCACATGCACTATTTCTTTCTCTCATTCTCATTCACTCTCTTTTTATCCCCCTTCTTACTCATACTCTACTACACACACAGCACTTTCTCCCTGTTCCACCCCCCCCCCACCCCCCACCCCCAACCCTCCCAGGCTAGGAGACACCATAGAGGGGTCTGCTGAAGACAGGGCCCATTGACAGGCTAGAGTGGCAGTAACTTATTGTCTATTGATGGAGTGTGACAAATCATGTGGGAACGCAGGGGTGCATGGCAGTGAGAGCCAGGGTGTTGAGTACGTGAGTGTGCCTGCGTGTGTGCTTGCATCTCAGATGTGTGTGTGTGTCTGTGTATGTGTGCCCGCATGCGTTTGTGTCTTTCTGTGTCTATGCCTGTGTGTGTGAGTGTTTGAGCGTAACGCCTTAGTGTGGGGCAGGCGGGCATAGCCGGGACCCTTTACAGCTCATTTAGCCCAAATGGGGCCACCTGGGTGGTGAGGGAGCTCAGCAGGGCGGCCCTGGCACTCTGGAGCCCTGCTGACAGCCCCCAAATATAGGGGCTCCGTCAGCCTATTAATCAACACAGGCACTCTGACAAATCACCACAACTATGACCTAATGAGAGGGGGAGAGAGGAATGAGGGAAAGGAAAGAGGTAGAGACATAATAGAGGAGGTGGAGGGGGCACAAGGGTATATGGACGAAGGTGCAGGGGCTGTAAGCATGGAAGAAGTGACAGAGAGAGCAGAGGCTTAATGAAAAGGAAATGAAAGAAGGAGTAGGCTGACATCGCGACTTGCAGTGCGTGCCATTGGGGCTAAGCCTCAAGGTAATGAGAGGAGAATGCTAACACAGTTGTCATCCATAGATAGTCCTCGGTTCTCCAGTCCTACTCACAACAAACCAATTGATTTGTTATGAAAGCCCAAATCATGCACTCCAAAATGTAACAAATTGGATTAGCAAGCACTCGCTCAGTCGCACCATCTCCGTCGCTGGGAAATAATTTAGACTACAAATACTTTCTCAACACTTTTTTTGCAGATGCTTCAGAGCAAATTAGAGGTGAGAAGACGTTTGAGTTTGAAAGCAAACAACATTGATGTATGTCTCCTTCTCTGGTTCCCACCCTGAGGTGAGCTAGCATCTAATCTCTCCACTACCAATCTCAGGTCCAAATCACATTAGCCGGGATCAGAGGTGAAACTGGAGCTTTTCAACAGCAGCCTGTTCTCACTAATGAACCCCCATGGCCATCCACTGCATATTACAGCCACACTGAGTGAGGGGGAGAAACTTTTTGCAATAATCATTATGTAATTGCACCATGCCTGGGTTTCCATTGCCCTGACATTTTGAAAGCTCGATAGCAATATCTTTATGCTTCTCTATAGGGAATATGTTTGGAATGGCTGTACTGTATATGATTGATGGTTGTCTAAAGCTAAGCAATCTATTTATTGTAATTGTATAGTTCAGTGTCCGTCAGAAGTTTGCACTATGAAATATTTGTTTATTTGCGATTCATTTTGTTTCGCGAACCTAGATTGACTTGACTGACATTGATTGTGTTCGTTTAAGTGACTCAGCTGTTAGGGTTGTGTTCTCTTGATTAAGTGACCTAACTCTCACCCACAGCCAACACCGTTCCAGGGATCTTTACAAAATCTGCATCGAAGACAGAACTCTTCTTTCGTGTAGCCAATTAATATGCAGCCTACCACTGAACACTAGAGTGAATATTCAAAAGCAGCACCTTGCTATTGACTTGTATCTGTCTGCTGTGCTGTCCAGCCATGGGATCTATGTGATATACTAAGCTCAGCCTGTCTGCTCCATCGACTGGCCCAGGATGGAAGGCCCATAGAGAGGATGCACAACTGCATGCTCCTTCCATCCATTACCTAGTTGTGGTAACGCCGCAACAGCTACTGCTTCTGAGTCTGTTGAACAGAAAGCCCCATTCACACCTTGCTAGATATGCACACACAATCTGCTCCCGATTCACGCTGACTGAGGATCATTGATAAAGGTGTTACCTTGATGCGTGTGCGTGGATCCATCACTTTAGGATGCTTCAACAACTTATATGAAAGGCATCTGTTTACCCAAGGTGATTAAAGTAAGATACGCTCCCAATGAGTTGTGTGTTCTGCTTTGTGGGTTTTTTGTGTACAGAAAGAATAAGATGCTGCTGTGGAATCAGCTGTTGGAGCTTTTGCTTGCTTTCTCAATCAGTGGTTTGTGAAAATGATACAGTTTCAGGTGTTTCCGTTGTTTGCTTATTTAAACCAGCTCTTTTTATGTTGCATTTTGTTGAATGATATAAACACTCATGAATCAAAATGCACTGATTATAAGGATTAAATCTGTCTTCTGATCCCATGTAAGGTCCGACAATTACTGTACCACCCCCTTCAGCAGCTGCAGCTATACGATGCTCCCTGAATGCAAAGTGATAGAGATGATGAATGTATAGCGAGATGTATACTACTTATGACTAACTCTATATATCGTGCATTCTCACTTTTGCAATGGAAGGTCTACCTGTGTCATATATTGTCACTACACTGGTTGTGTCAGTATATTGATGCCACTCTAATTCCTCGACATTTACTGTATTTGGGGAATAACATAAATCGGATTTATTTTCAAAATGAAATCCATCTTTGTCAGTGTAATGTTATTTTGCCTGGATTTTTAATTAAGGCCTTTGTGAAGCTTCTGCCTCTGTCCTACTGTCTTAACTGCCCACTGATTTAATCTCGTGGCAAATTTTCATTGAGTTGTGGGCAAGGTCACCGGGGACAGAATGCCAACTTTTCCACAATTTTCACTCAAAAGAGACAAAATGACAGATGTGATCTGACATTTAGTGTTGATAATGGCAGGCTCAGCCAGTAAAGTAGCATGTTAGTGCCCCTCACCTCCCTTTATGACCTACTGTACAGCGCAGTGGTACATTAATGTCAATAATGTGCTTAGCTCTTTCTGGCACATTAGAGCAACAAAGAAATGAAAGTGTGGGCCTGTAGAGCACGAATGCAAAGCAGGGAGAACTCAACGTCACATGGATAAAGGTTATAAAGTCTACTCGGAGTGTTATGCTTGCATTAGTTGTCTTTTGTGATATGAGTGCCTGCAACCAAATCATGAATGATGATGTTACCTCGCTCTTTTCATAGAATTTGACAATGTTTGTATTTTTGCTGTAAGAAATGCTACACTGCCAGAGGGCTGCGTGTACGTGTGTGAGTGTGTGCATGTTTGCTCTTCTGAGTTGACAATAGACCTTTACAGCATCAAATCCCTACAAGGTGAGGCACAACTCAAAAACATCTTTTCATCGCCTTCCTTATCTTTTTCACACTGCTGTTGGCAGCAAGAAAGAGAAAGAAAAACTGAGAGAGGAAGCATTATAATTTTATTATAAGGACAGAGGGGGTAAAATAGAGCACACGCGATAAGGATCTGGAGATTAGGATGGAGCAGAACAATAAATTATGCAAAGTGTTTGAAAACACATACAGCTATAATTAAGTGCCATTTGATTTTAAATGAGGTGACAGCAAGGATTTATTTATCTCCTTAACCCCCTAAAACTGCCATTAGCATGGTAGAAAATGAACTGTTTGAACTGGTAAGAGAACAAGGCCCTGATCTGATAAACAATAATAGAGCACCCCCAACCAAAAAACTGACACACACACACACACCTACCTGCATACACACACACATAGAAAGGTGAGATCAATGTCTGCATGGACTAATCAGTTCATTGCAGGCCCAGCTAAACCACGGGAGCCCATTGCTAATAATGTCATTATGAATGGAGCCTGAACACTGCTGTGTTTACAGTATGGCACTCAGTGAGGATTTCCACACCAACTGGTATCAGTTAGTGTCCATAATTTCACTTTGCAATTATTGACAGTAATTGTTATTGCTAAAATTAAAGCATTGTATTTGATGAGTTAGGTACAGGACGTAGGATTTTCTTTTTGAACAAAGTGCTTCACAAACCAGCCCTATCTCTGCTGATACATGTGTGGTAGAAGAGAAAGTCCATAGTTATATGGCTGTTACCTTGACTCTCATGCGTGGTTGGCCACTACCTCAGTCTCTGATGAAGAAGTAATTATGGTTGTCTGATAGCTTTATTGTGTAGCTGTTTAGAGCTCAATAATATTAAAGATTCAGTGTGGAGGATTTAGGGGGACTTTTTGGTAGAAAGTGGAAGGGAGCTCCAGGGCCCGGTTTACATCCAACGACTGCACCCCCTACCATATTTGCTGTCTATTCTTTCACTATACAAATGCCAACTTTCGCTCTCTCTGTGCTGACAAGTCCAAATTACTTTGCCAGTGTTGCGTCGAAGACAGTTTCCCTGCCGATATACATTAGGCAGCGATTGACTGTTTCAAATTTGTGAAGTACCTATTCAAGCTTTCCCGGGGCACGTTTGAATCTCAGATTTTAGGGGATTGCACAGACATCTCCACTTTCAGTAGAGGAATGTGACAACATCTTTTTAGTGACAAACTTTGCATGGCTACAAATCGGTATAGTCAAGGTCACACATTTTAATGGACATAAACATAAGAAAGGGGAGCTTTAAGATAAATTCCTATGTCGAATATAACCAAATCAGAAGGATTTATCCCTGCTTTTCTATGTTACATTATAGCATGAATTAATTAAATGTCTGTGAATTGTCAGATAGTTTACCTGTGAAACAGTAAGACTTGATTTAACGCACTACAGTGTTGATACTGCAACTGATGAAACGTCATGTGGAATCAAAGCTCTGACTCCCAATTATTTCATGTCCCAAAGACGCAACTGTTGTTGCATGTTGTGTCATCGCTGCGACATTTTGTCTTTAGAATGAACTCGTGACATTAGCCTTGATGTAGGCTTTGATTTTGTGACAGGGTTCCAGTAACCTCAATGTTATTCCAACATATCTTCGTGTTCTTCCGCTCTCCCCATGCAATCAACCGTACTAGCAACTTACCCAACTAAACCACTACATAATCCATAAAAAAGTCGAATATGCTGAAATATGCAATTTATTCATAGTGGCTATGGAAATGATATATAGCTAGGTTTGAATAGAAGTTTTGCCAGATCAATGTCTAACAGCGAGGCCTTTGTCTGAGAGCAAGTCGCAGTTTCTCAACCCTCAGCGCTCCTTAGTAGATTTCACAGTTTATATTATGCACAAATGACAAAGAGAAAGTACTGAATAAGTAATAGGCTATTTCCTGGTAGCACATTGAGGTGAAATCACAACGAACATCTTTTTTTCCCCCTCTGTATGCTGTTCAGTGGGGAGATTGCATGAGTGAATGCTTGTTCTCGGTGTTTGTGCATGTGTGTGTGTGAGGAGGGCAAAATCCAAAGCTACTGACTGTTTATCTGAATCAGCTTTGTTCATTAATTCATGGGTGATATTTTATGCATTTGGTGACAAAGTTTAAAAGAGTAGACCCAAATGCAGACACAAGACACTCAGGGAGATGTTATGATTAGGTTATGGGAAGCTTTAATGATTGTTCTCTAAAGGAAGAAGTTGTGGGGGGGGGGTTATCTGCAGATAATCTGGCGGCAGAGGAGGTTGGGCTGGTGAGTTGAAGGTTCAAGTGGATTGCAGAGAGAGGCTGATGAAGGCTGGAGACAGTTGATTGTCTTTCTCAGTATCCTTTTAACTTGTGTATGAGAGTTTGTTGTCACATTATTATTATTTATCTTTGTCTAAAGTAAGATTCCTTCCTTCCTTCTCCTCTTTTTTCTGTCTTCTTCTTGCTACTCCCCCCCCCCCCACCCCACCCCCTCTCTCCTTCTGTTTCTTTTGCTCATGGGGGAAGACAGATTGCCTCTGCTGAGATTTTTGATCCCAGAGACCTGCAGGCACACTGCAGCCGTTAACAGGTACCTGCCTACCTGCCTGCTAGGCTGAATGACTGACTTACTGACGGCCCAGCTAGCTTAGCCTCCCCTCGTTACTGCGGTAACATACAAGAGGGAGGTGATGGAAGGAGGAAGAGGGTGGTCATGAGGCATACAGTGTAAATAATAGTAGGCTGTCATGCTCAGAAATACATGCATCTCTTTTCAAAGGTATCATTTTAGTCCCGTCAAAAGATCAGAGTGTAACATCAGAAATGCAACATGGAAAAGACATAGATGCTGATCAGTTGGGATAGAAAGGTTGAGTTATTTTGGTTCCTTTTTTGGAAATAATTGTTGTGTCCCATGTGTTGGGAGTTTGAGAGGTGATGTCAGACAGTCGTCAGACAAACACAGGACACGGCTGAGAGGTGCCAAGGTGGTTGGCTTCCCTTAATGAAGGGCCTTGCTGTAATGATTTACAGTAGCTCAAGTGAGAGAGGTCACACACACACACACACACACACACACATAAGCACATACACATGCTCGCACTTCTCCATGTCACAACCTGCTCTTGGGTGCTGTTTCAGTGAAAGGTGCCAGCCTGCTCAGCCAAGCTCCTAACAAGAGCCAAACAGTCGGGAGACTGAGGAGTAAGAAAAGAAAGGTGAGGTGGGGGGAAGGGGGGTGGGGGGGGGGTGAGGAAGGGAGATAAGAGGAGCAGAGAGCTGTCAACCTCCTGGGACATGTGCAGAACTCAGTGTGTGTGTGGAGCAGTCAGCTACTGCGCTGCACTGACCAGCAGACATTGGCTGTGTAGACTTGGCAGGTGTTTGGTTATTTGCTGTTGTCTGCATGTAATAATACATTCACAAACAGCAAGGATTCTAAATTGGACCTCACCTTGTCAAACACAAACAAGGCCCCTCACTTTTTTCTCCCCGGAGCAATACATGATAGATCTTTCCCACAGAAGCACAGCGAGCCTATTTGAGGAATGTACCAAACTGTGTCCAATAGACTAGTACTCACAGTCACACTACGGTGGACAAGCAGCCTAATGATGTCTGAAATACCGGCACAACTGCTATGATATGCTGTGATAATTGCTACCCTCCTGTCCGCAGTACAAATAAATGTGGAATCGGTGGGCAAACACATTAATATGGAAATGTCTACATTAATTTGGAGCATGGTCTAAATTATTCAGTAATTAAGCCACTGCAAATTTACACAAACTTTCCCCCTGGATGACTAGAGAGAATGGTGAGGAGCTAGAAACAGCCATGCAGAGGGATTTGAAATATGTGTTCGCACGGTGTGAATGCATATCAGCATATCAGTCAGTGAATTCCGGCACAGCTTTCAATATGGGTGTTCTCATGTGAAATTGCAAGGCCATTGACATTTTACTTGGCTACCTTAGCTTTACTAACTCTTAACTAATATCAGCTAACATTAACATTAGCCTACATTGAGTTTCAATTTAGCACTGCAGATGCCAAATATGACCCGACAAAATGCAGTCGTGAATAATGAAATTGTTGCAGACAAATTCAAATATATATTCAATTTGAATAATTTAGAGATTCAGAAAAAAAGTGTCCAGCACGCTGTACAATGAGTACATTAGTCAAATCAACAGGATACTGAGACTGTACACCTACCTTTTAGAGTGTAACTTTATAGTTCTCTCTCCCTTAGCATCCCTCTGTGTTTGGACTCCTCAGCATTAGGCTGTGTGTGTGTGTGTGTGTGTGTATGCATCTGTGTCTGTGGTGTATTTGAGGAAAAGGCCCTTTGTGTCGTCTGATGTGCTGGACTTATCATTGCTTGGATTTGGAGTTTAAACCACAGTGTGTTTGAAGTTTTGTGTTTGTGTGTCCCTCAGTGTGTGTGCGTGTGCGTGCATGTGCGTGCGTGCGTGTGTGTGTGTGTGTGCGTGTGTGCATGCATGCATGGCCCTTAGCCTGGGTGTGTGTGTGTCTGCGCCAAAGCACGTACAAGCGTGTCAACTTGTGTAACTGTGGATGTCCTTTCAAAGGGCCTTCACAGATCTGTCCGGGGCCCTTTGATCAGGCGTTCTATGACTCGCCTGCTCTCGACGGCCCTCGAGATAGGAGGGTGCGTGCTGGGTGGGAGACGAGGCTGGTTGGACATGGATGAGACTGTGGATTTTACCCACACATTCACACGCACACACAAACGTATAAGCATTAACACACAAACACGCACAGAATTTGGAGATAGGATGGCTGAAGTGTACAATAGTGGAGCTTCACTCAAATGTGATACAACAAGACTTTGAAAAGACGTAGTGAACATAATATCGGTCAATGCAGATGTTTGTCTGTGTGTGTGTGTGTCTGTGTGTGTGTGCCTGCCTCAGTCAAAATGTCATCGCAAGATTAGAAAATACTTCAAAGAATCAGCCTCTGTAAAGGGCTAGTCTTGGTTTAGTTAAGGTTAGCCGTTGCAAAGTTAATTTTGTCATCCTCTCAAGTATTGTAGTACAACATTGTGTGTGTGTATGCATTTGCATTTGTCTATATTGAACACAGCAGCTGTGCAGTAAGCTAGCGGTTCATAAGCTACTGGTTCATGTTTACTTTGAAACAGATTTGCTTCGATATCGCATGTTTTTGTCCTCTGCTGATTAAGTGTGTGTCTTGTAGGTTTTGAGAGGACATCAGTTTGGATTGAGATGGATCTCAGGTAGGGTCTAATACTGAGTGGCGTCACCGCACCACACAGACATACTGTAGACCTGACACTGAATTGATCTGACAATAGAATGGATCAGAGTAGCAGCTAGTAAGTCAGAAGGTAGAGCATAATCCCCTCTGTCAAGTCTCTGTCTCGTCAATATTCAAATCCAGCCGGCTGTCCAATGGCTGTCAGTTACAATCTTCCTCTGGCTCATGGCCTAGCACAGGCACATATCCAAATTGAATTGGAAGTTTGCTTCTCAATGGAAATTGAGTCAAAGAGATGACCCACCTGGCCTGTATTGTGAATTTGTCAGTTACCCCAACTGGACTAAATGCTAATGTACAATATCTATTCCCAACTAATAATTTATCTTTGTTCCTTTTTTTCTGTCTCCCTATATGGCTTCTCGTTTTTCTTTTAGCTTGTCGCATAACTGCCCTCTGTCGACCTCTACTCACCGGGAGTTTAAAAAAAATAAATAAATAAAAAGTTTCCACTTTATTTCAAGGAACCATGTAGATTGAGATCAAATTTGGAAAGATTTGTATCAACCAATTGTGACTTTGCACGTCCATCGGCAGCTTTCTCTGGGGAACACTGCTCACACTGTGCTCTCTAGAGCTAGATTTGTTTTATAACTTGCAAGTTTTGATACCTCTGTGCTCATCTTCTCTTTCAGAGCCGGAGGGTGAATCTGAGCGTCTTGGTTAGTGAGGGGCTCTCTGGTCAGTTGCAAACCCATTCTGTGATGAGAACTGCTGAGAAGGCTTTATTTTTTACAGAAAATCTAATTCATCTTTCACTATAATCCCAGGTTCTAACCCCAAATGAGATGGTCGAAGAAGTGACGACCAGTCAAAATTATGTCCGTTCACTCAAAGTAACATGACTCCAAAGGTCTAAAAGTAAAAGTGGTTCTCACAAGGGTGAAAATGATAGGGGACATTTAACCATAGTCTCTCTCTTTCTCTCTCCATCCCTCTCTTGTTCAGTCCCTCTCTTCCTACTACTCTGACACATGTCGCCCTGGCATGCATGGAAAGGCCTGACCTTTGGAAAGTTTAGCACTTTAAATATTTAGGCTTGGGTTATGATGGATCCTCCAGGCCCTGCGGCAATGTGCGAAGCCTCTGATTAGGGCTGCTGTCAGAGTCATTTAGCCGAGAGTCTGGCTGTCGGTGGCGCTCTCTGTTTGACAGGCGAGCCTTTTAAACAAACAGCGGTCCCAGTGGCAGAGCAGGCAGGGCACCCAGCGCAGCACAAACACCCAACACTCTGAGAGAAACCACTCAGCCCACTGACAGCTGCAGAGGAAACCACTGGCCATTGTCTCTCATGATCTTTCAGGCATTTTGTCTTTCTGCTCACTCGCTTTCTTTCGCATAGTCTATACTTGTACCTCTGCCTTTTTTTCTTTTCCCCGCTTCACGAAGATATCTTTCCTTCGTTGGAGTTTACGTGTCCCTTTTGTGATCCTCCGTGTCTGCGAGCTGCTGACGTCGAACATCAAAGTTTCATCCGTGGTGTGTGTTGAGTAAGATTTAGTGAGCAAGTTGATTGCCGGATGATCTCTGAGCAGGGCTTATGCTCTTAATTTGTCAAACATCGCTGCTTATTATCATCTGAAAATCTGGATAGATGCTCTCTGTCTTGTGCCTGCATCGTCCCATGATTAGGACAGCTTACATTGATGTTCACGTTGAAATACATCTGAGCCAGCCTTTTCATCTCACTCTGAGACAATCTCCCGTGGCATCAATCCTGTAAATATATGAGTCTTAATATGTGTGTCCTATTCTGTATTCAGAGGAAGAGCCAAGTCAGCAGCTCCAGTATTAATGCATGAGAAATGAGCAGAGCCCATAAGAATTAAAGGGTAAGACTCCCCTTATTAAGATGTAAATTCCGGGGGAAAACTTGCCGAAATGAGGATACAGGGAAGTTATTGTCAACTTTAGCCTACTTATGCATTTCTAAGAGGCATTGTTGTGTTACAGCTGTTGAATTAGATACACACAGCAAAGCACCTTGTGTATTTTTCGGCTCATTTTCAGCACAAGATCAACCAATCTCAACGAATATGCAACCTATACTTTACGGAACAATTTACACTTTTGGTCACATTATCTAGTGACAGTATACATGGCAACTATCGTGGTAATTCAATCTCTGTTTGTGTGTGCTCCTTCTTCTTTTTCTCCCTCTCTACCTCTTTCTCATTTCAAATTTGCACTTAACACCTTCCTGGGGAAAGGCTTCTCATTCATCAACGGTGTTTGTCCCAGTGACAAGCAGGGCGCCTCCTGCATATCAATATCAGCTAAGACAATGCTGAGCCTGTAACCTTCAGCTAAATGTCATTCTGCTTAATCCTATTTGAAAATTAAACATTGAAAAACCTTTAGCGTACCTTCCTGTCTTCCTTCCTCTCTCGCTCCCTCCTTTATTGGCCGCTGTTCCTATAGCTGTCTGCTCTCCCTCACTCCTTCCTGCTCTTGTTTTGCACACTGGGTGACATTTGTATTGTCTTGTTTGTGTGAGTGTTTGTATCCCATAATGGTTATTTAGTCGAACTGATTTTAATTTTATGTCACTGAAAAAATAATATAGGGGCAATTTGTCTGCCCCTAGTAGTCATCTACATTATTCATCTGCACAAAGACAGCAGTCATCAAAGAGGCAGACTTAACTACTTCTCCCTTTGTTCTCTCTTTTTTGAGACAGTCTACTCACACTGTGATGGATGTAAAGAAAGAGATCCATCCTTGACACAAAAATTACCCAGAAACTAGTGACCAAAGTTGTATGTGGAGGGAGACCACAGTCGCATGAGAGGAAACCTCTTTGTCAAAGCTGCATATTTACATAAACAGATCCTCCCCTTACAGACGGTAATTACTACACCGACAGTGGTTGGGAAGCAAATGAAGAGGATGCCTGATTTATCCACATATGCACTATGACAGAGGCCGAAACTTCATCAAAGTTCTCTGCATTTTAGAGGGCCGCTTCTTAGTATGCATGAAACACATGCCCGATACACTTGGTTGTTTTACCCCCTCTTCCTCCTCACACACATGTACGCCTCACCCACACACACACACCGAGCACAACTATAATGTACATGTTTGAAGATACTGTGAGGAATCTGAGGGGAGGGAGGGCGGGATAAAAGGAGACGTGGAGATTGCAATGAAAATGCAATCATTTGCAGTCGGACAGATATAATTCTCCTTTGGAGGGAGTGTGATGCGGCAGCTCAAAGACAGCCTTCAGCCAGCTCTCCATATGGATTTGATTGACCACAGTTGCTCGTCAAGAGATCCCATTGAAATACTCGGAGTGAATAGCGAGGTGCCTACCCTTGGTTATCATATTGAAGCCCTGCATTCACTCTGGAGCTTGAATAATTAGAAAATGTTATGGAGAGACATACTGTAGAAGCGACAACATGTGAGGAGTCATTTCTTCTATGCTGAAAATTAGTCACAAGCACATGGTTGGTATGAAGTTCAACATCAAGTTCAATGTCGTTATACCAGGACTAAGCCACAGCAAGCAGGAGAGATGTACAGAAAGGATACGACACATAGAGACCTACAGAGAGCCACGTTCCCTTTTCTTTCACTTTTTTTTTTCTGTTTTAGTGTTCCCTAGAACATTCCATAAATCTTCACTCTGTTTGTGTGGATGTTTGCAAGTCTGTAAGTGTGCTTGCATGAGTGCAAAACTGTAAGTCTGATAGTGAACCACAGCAGCAGAGACTGCTGACCCACACAGTATAAAAGAAGAAAGAAACTCCCATGTGAGAAGTTAAAGGTGGCTTGTCGAGCCTCGGAGAGTTTCAATCTGTGGTGTGTGTGTTGTTTTGGACAACTGGTTACCACACTCTATTGAACCCAAGCCGAGGTTGCAGGCAGTTGTGGTCCTTTTTTCTTTTTTTTTTACTATGTGAGTCACAAATAGAGGGGAGATACAAGCACATAATCTTCACACACCAACCTAAATTATAAAGGACTTGCTACTACTTGGTATCAACACAGTTTACGTTCTGTCTCTCTATGCTTTCCAGGTGGGAGATGCAGGAGGATGCAGAGCTGGAAGATGGAGAGAAATTTATAGTAGAGGAACTTCAGAAAGCCTATTTAGTTTGCTGCTGCAACCCAGGACCGCAGGACCCTCCCGATGCTGATGAGACACTGGCACAGCAGACCCAGGGGGAAACAACAATCCGATAAAAGTGCTGCCCAATAACAGTCCGTGCAGTTGGAATTTTTTTATCATATTGTAAATGTTTGCTTGTAATACTCACTTGCGGCTCTCAAGGTAGTAATGTGTGTGTGTGTGTGACAGTGTGCAGCGAGTTTGCATATGTGCGTGCATGAAAACATGAGTGAGAGAGCGGACAAGAAACTGTGGAACAACAGAAAGAGTGAGGGAGACGTTGGCTCCCTCTTTATGCACACGTCTCAGACAAACTCTCTTTCTGTGCTGCATCAGACACATTTCATCTTTTTGGAGCACACCTCCAGAAATCAGTTCTGGGAAATGGAGAGCCTGGATTTGTTTGCCTGGGACAAGATGGGACTGTGTGATCATTGTCGGTAGTTGAAGTTTTTTCCGACACAGTGAGTGTAAAGACATTGGTGTCAGCATACTTTCTCCTGGTTCCTAAAAGCAAACATCAAATATTACGGTTGGGAAGCGAGATGATGTATGTTTGGATTACAGTGTGTCCCAAAAATCTGCCCCACTATGTAATATCAGTCAGTATTTTGTGCAAACTGAGAAAACATTTATTTTGTGTGTAATACGATTGCTCAGTATATTTTTTTCCAAATTTGTCCATATTTTGTTATTTATGAGATGGAAAATGTTTTAGAATTAAACATGAAAATAAAATCATATTCTTACTTCACAATTGAACAGGCTTCTTCTGTCATATGATCAATTTGTGTGATCTCTGTGCAGTCAATAATTTATGATGATTTATGACTATGAAGTTAGCATTAATGTTTGAATACATACATCAGATGTTCTTTCGTGTTATTTCAGATGTTCAAATAAGGATTAAACAACACAAATGATTCTCTTTTCATCAACAAGAATATAATTCCAGCTCACAAAGGCTACTGTACACCCTGTGCAATTCCTTTGAGAGAGCAGGAAAGCGCTTCCTGCTCCAGAGAGAGATGTTCCTTTCCTTAACTAGATTTTTAATGCAAATGTAGCAAGATTGCTTTTGCCAAACCACTTAGAGAATACAAAAGACAACAAAATGTTCTGCATCTGAATTTTGCCTGTGAATCCGAACAAAGGCTTAAAGGCAACAAAGCACCATTAGTCTTTGTAAATGTACTGTATTTGACACAACAATAAAACCATTTTATTTTGGTGTTACAGAAAAAAAGTATTTGGCTAGCCAAACTGTTCTTGTGAGATAACCGTTTTATGTGAAAGAAATGCTTTGATCTCTTTTTTTTCCTCCCTCGCCATCCCTCCTAGAGTAAGTTCCTGTAAGGTTATCCATTTGTATTTCCATTGGGTGAGGTTCAGAATACAACTGTCAGAAAAGCTGACAGTATAATTCACAACAAATCATTACAAAGAATGATTCATCACAAAGAATAAACTGAATATTCTATTATACAGTATTCATGCGGGGATTATCAAACCTACATAAACATTTTAGAATCCCGGAGCTCATCATGACATATTCATGCAGGATAAACAGTGGCAGCATTTTAACTCCTCTGATTTCCATTTCAATTGATTACCCTCAGTATATTAGTGCATTATCCACAGCAAACTCTCAAGGCAGAAACATGTTGGTTTTATTTGTATGTTCATCCATTGAGTACAACAAGCTTTGTGTCGGCACGTAGTGAGCCAACATTGTAGCATTACAGGAAGACAATCCTTCTGCTGGAGCGCCCTGGTTTCACTTCATTTCCATATCATGTCCCAATTCCCTATTATTTGAAGTTACAAACAAGTCATAATGCATTTGTCCCTAAGAGTATTTTCAATTCAAAATACACCAAGGAAACAATTGTGAATATACTATATCCGACTAGAAAGACACAGGAGCGCAGACCTCTTGCCATGGCCGTGCCCTATCTTGCAATGTTAACAAACTGAAAAAAGATTTTCCGTACCCGCCCCGTTCTGTGGATCCTCTCCAATATTCGATGGGTTCTTCCTTGGCCAATGCTACACCCTTCCATGAAGTTTCCTGAAAATCAGACCAGTAGGTTTTCCATAATCTGGCTGACAAACAAACATACAAACCAAACCGACAACACAACCTCCTTGGCAGAGGTAATTAACGCATCAAGGATGAAGCTACTTTTCATAACATACCATAATACATGGGCAGCTCTCATACGGTCATATAAAAATTAAATGTAGTACAGATATAGCAACAATTTATCTACAGTATATCTTACAAAAATGTATTTTCTCACGACGGGGAATCAATGGGAGCTTTAATTACATAGTAATCATGAAGTTACAATAATTACTTCAAAAGCCAGGCGCCCAGGTAGCTTACCTGGCAAGAGCGGGCGTCACGTGCACAAAGGCTGAGTCCTTCCTTTCCTGATCTTCAGCTACACTATCATTATGTGCAAAAAAAACAAAACAAAAACGAATAATCTTTTGAACAAAAGCACATCTAGTCATACTTAGCTTCAAGTGGGCCTACAGTTTGAACATCGACCTGCATATGTGCTCTGATGTGGGCCAACCAAGATGTATCTGCCCCCAAGTGAATTGAGCAGTTGCTGTTTTTTGTGAGTCTTTTTTTAAAATAGTCAAATCAAGTCTGAAGTAATCAAACTAGATTTTGGTCACAAGATTGACTTAAGTCCAAGTCATATGCCTCAAGTCAACACCTCTGCTCTCAGGTTCTGCATTGAATATCGAGTGAGTGAGAAGCATCTCCTTTATCTTGTCAATGTCAGTGGATTTCAATGCCACAATATGTCATCTCTGTTTCTTATTTGGGTCTCCCCTCACAGCATTTCCAGTGCTCTGCTTAAGGAAACAGGGTAGCTCAGCTCCCTTGAGAAACAGCTTCAAGTTCTAGAGGCCGTCCGGAAGTAGGGCATCCAGCTTTAGTTTAACCAGGAGGCTATTTTTGTGAATCAAAAAAAACACATCATAATGTATAGTTGCAAGTACATGATACTGGTGAGCAGGGTATGGCAGGTGGTGTTTGCTACATTTAAGTCACCTGTGGCATCAGTGAGTCTGGCAGGTCCAGTTTCAACCATGAAACCAATGAAAACATGTTTTTCTTTCCCTTGTAAAGAAACTTGAGCTGATCCATTTCACTCTGACAGTTTTGTGAGAATAGTCCTGAACACTTCCACAACAACAGCGTTCCCCGGGAGAAAACTCATGTCCTTGTGCCAGAGGTGGAGAATCAGTCCTCCTGCCAGTCTGATCTAATCACTATCCTATTCTATCATTATGTTTAAACAAAGGAAGTTATATCTTTTCCCTATTTGAGGGATTTACATCAAGTTCGTGTTTTTTCTTGAAGTCTTCAAGGTACAACACAGGTCCATGTGAGAGAGACACCTGTGTGTGCCTGCCTATATCCTGAAGTAAAGCCCTGACATTCTCCATACACTATCAAAATAAATGAGCACCATTTTTTTATAAGCCATAAGCTACACATTTGACAGTATTTTTACATTATACAGTATTAGAATGATGCATAGGATGTTTTTTTCATCATAGCAATTAAGAGATTCTGTAAAATACAGATTGTCCCCATAATCATCTTAAACTGGATATTGTTATCAAGCATGTGTGGGATGAATAATGTTGGTAGGTCATCTACAGTGTTGTTACTCACAATTTGAACACAAAGCAATCAGTGCGTCATGTAGTTCCTCTTATGCAACACAGAATATAACAAAGTGAAGCTGTCAGGGGAGAAGTATGGATTTAATGTACTCTGAAAATACAACCACACCCCTGCATGAAGTCAACCAGACAATCTGATGCAAAATCAGATGACATGGGACTCTCCATCTACATGAGTCCAGAAACCCTCACTTCAATCGTTTCTTAAGATAATGGTTTTATTCAGTTTTTTCAAAATATCCCAGAACTCTTCTTTTTTGGTGGTTAAATTTTCAGAGGCTCCGTTTGGTGGAATTCAAACTTACATATTGTTCGTCATCATTCATTATCTATCTTTACTTTTAAAAAACATTTTAAACAAACATTGGCCACTTCCCAATTTCTTGATTGTTGGACATCTGGAATGAAAAATAACTTTATCTGCTTTTAACTTCCTACCTCTCCTGCACAAGCGCTTGTTTACTATGAATTCATGTATATCTGAATATATGTGGGTGCACTTGTGTTTGTATACATGTGAGAGTCTTTGTGTATTTATCATATCTTTTTTTATAAATAGATACAATAAATAAATAAAAGTGAAAGCATCAATAGTATAGTAACTGTTATGCAAATTTAAACAATGTTATGTAGCGTGTTCTAAAACAATGCATCATATTAAATAAAACTTTTTTTTATTTACAAAGCATTTAAATTATCGAATACATATGCAGTAGCTGTAAAAAAAAGAAAATGTAGTAGACTAAAAATTTAAAAAGAAAATTCCTCCTGAAATGCAGTTGAGTACAAATATAAAGTGGCATAAAATGGAAAAAAAATTAAGTAAAGTAAAAGAACCTCAAGATTGCAGTTAAGTGCAAATGTACTCGGTTACATTCCTCCATTAAACGTTACATAGACAAAGCCGAGATGTAGAACTCTCACGCGACACATCTGTATAAACCACAGGTATAAACTGGAGCGGCTGCTGTGCTACTGTCTCTTTAAATATCCCTTCCAGTCCGTTGCCCCGGTAACCCGGAAGCTTCACGCGCTCCATGCTCTGTATTGCTCAGACTCCTTCCTGTTTTAGAAATTTCAAGGAAGCAGCATCAACTGGACTGTCGCGTATACTGATGGTGCGTGAGTCGAACGAAATAAAGCATGCATGCATCTACTGTAAACAGCTGTTTCCTCTCCGAAATGTGTTCCGTTTGGCTGACACGAATGTGAAATAAAAGCACGAATATCCTTACTGTACCTGCTCGCAGTGGCTCCATACTGCTGCACACATTCCGGGAGTTGTTTGTAAGAGTACGACACATTAAACAGATGCTGACTGTTGTTGAGACAATACCAGAGCAGCCTACGGTAGCTAAAGCGTGTGGAAGTGAATGCGTTTTTACTGTCTGCGGCGTGCTTTTCAAAGCGAGACTAACTTTGCTGTGTTTGCATAATTCATTCAGTTGTTGCACGTGTGCAAAGTTGGGCGGATACGCGACAGCTAACAGTTGCACGTTTCATAGCAATAATGTTGACCAATAGTTTTAGTTAGCTGTCGCTGCTGTGTGTTATTGCACGGTGAATGGACACTGATCCGTTTTATTTAGTAAGCTATACACTTGTAGCCTGTGCAGGAGTTCAGTATTGTGTCGGCTCAGTGTCACCTGCAATTACCTTTATGGTGTGTAGTAAATCAAGAAAGGGAGTCGTTCTTTGACAGGTACTGGCATGTTAGAGATACTACCGGATGTAACGCAGTGTATGTGCTACAGCAACGATGATTTCTAGTTCTTATATTTCTCCTTTTCAAATCCCACATGTGACAGGATGCATCTGAGTGATATTTGGGAGGAGAGGACACATGCTCTCTCATCTTTGTGCTGCCACACCAGCCCTGTACATATTGTGGATCATAATGGCCCAGATAGCTGGCCAGGAGGACAGAGAGAAAACTACTGCACTCAAAGGTAAATATGAAATGATACTTAGGAAAATATAAAAAGGGAGGCAGTGCTCTTAAATCAAACTAAAACAGGGAGCTACTATACGGAAAGAGGACACCATGTGTTCAAAGGACATGACAAATAACCATGACTACAACCAACATGGCCACATAGACCTTGTTATGATGGGCCTTACTTATAATTTCAACATGTGGCAAGTTTTAATTTGATACATTTTTCGGGTTTAACTTGCCGCCTCATTATGTTGAAGGCGTAACGTCCATCATCTAGACAAAAAGACCAATTTTCCATTCTTCCATTTAAACAGACTCTCCTGCTTTGACCCAAACCCACCAACATGTATGACTTACTAATACCTATGTCACACAAATGCACACGCGTTGTTGTCTTACATCACTGATGGCGTCCCTGAAGGTAAAGTGTTCCCATAGTTTCAAAACTACAGAAACGAAGATGACGTTCCTGCGAGGTTACACCATACTAGAGTTAAAATGATAAATGGGATTATGAAAATGTGAAACAACAACAATATTGTGCACAAGTCACACTTGAATAAATGTGGCGTAAACACTCCTTTGTCTCTTTGTCATAAAGGAATGTGCAATCCCTCTCACGACGATTTGCGATGGCATGCCTTTACAATGTATGTGGACCTGGATCTACGTTATTTATTTTTATTTATCATGAACTGAAACTTCACTCACCAGTCCACATTTAGACCCCAAGAGTAGATGACAACCTCGAGTCAAACATATTCAGCCCCTCTTTTAGCAGATCTATTTGTGTGAACACACAACCACACACAAACATGCTTTTTTTCTACTTCAGTGATAGAATTTGCAGACAAATGCGCGTTTATTATTTGATGGGAATAAACCTTTTCGACCTTCTATGACACTTGAGGGTGATTAAAGGGTGAGTTGGGATGACTTTGGCGTAGCAGCTGCTGTTGCTTCATAACTTAAGGAAATGAGGAGGAGACATGATCACATTGTTATTTAGGTGATGTTGCCAGATATTCTCAGGTTATGATGTTGTGATTGAGATTATGGCATGACATTTTGACTTTGACATTCTTTGAAGGAAAGCCGCTTTAACTGTTGTCACACATCTTTGCTCACCTTTGATCTTATCTTTTCTCTTTCTCCTCAGATTTGCTGTCAAGAATCGACTTGGATGAACTGATGAAGAAAGATGAACCTCCTTTCACTTTCCCCAAAACACTGGAGGAGTTTGAATATGCCTTCAATGAATGTAAGTACATATTTTAGTCTTCAAAGCACACAAAGCCTTCTACTTTTAACAAAAAACACCAAATCCCCTGAACTCTGCGTGAATAGAACAACACTGCTGAGAGTTCAAGCACAATACTTCATCTCAGGTGAATAGAAAGTTGAATCTTGGCGCTGGGTTGTCAAAAACCACATGAGGTTCTAGATATAAACTGTGGGGCAGGAAACAAAACCTAAAGACATGGGTTTGTTCTTATTACATAACACATTACATTTTTCATTTGTTTACCTGCCCAGGGCCTGCGGATGAAGGTTTTTTTTTTAGCTACATCTCAGTATGATCGGATCAGATTTCAAGTATTGAAATGTATGTTTATCATATGTGGTCCCTGTCAAATGAACGTAAATAAATAATAACATCATAATTGTTAGTGACCTGAAGAGTTAAAGCGGTTCTGTGCTTAAAAATAAAAAGCTATTCTTTCCGTTATTGCGCCTTTTATAACCCTATGACGCCCTCAGATAAATCTTGTGACTGCCGGATGGGTCCCGACCCCCAGGTTGGGAACCACTGGCATACAGATTCGGTTGCTTCCACTTGATTCATGTTAAAGCCGCTGTGAAACAAAATTGCCATAACCCTTTATAAAACCAAGACAGTTTGAACATAAACTGTCTGTGTGTGCAATTACAGTTCTGCTCAGTGTAATGTCACTGTTTTTGAATTAATGACCTGAAACTGTCTCTGCTGTCACCAGGGACTGTGTGTGTGTGTGTGTGTGTGCGCGTGTGCGTGCGTGTGCGCGCGTCAATAATTAGTGACAGGAAAGAGCCGAGCTGGACCCAGAGTGGTGCGGCTCCATATGATATAAAAGTCTCTTTAGAATTCTCTTGGCTCGCTTTAATCAAACCAGGTGGAAAGAAGGAGGAAGAGTTGGAAAGGGGGTGGCGGTTTTGACTCCCTTAGTATTCCCCTGTAGTCTCTCTCCCTCTCTCTCTCTCTCTCTGTCTCTGTCTCTCTCTCTCTCTCTCTCTCTCTCTCTCTCTCTCTCTCTCTCTCTCTCTCTCTCTCTGTGTGTCTCTCTGCTGGCTGTCTGGCTGGCTGAGTGGGGGACATGTTGTGTACTCTACGGCCCGTCAGTAACCTACTCAGCCTTGCCCTCCGCCTGACGGAGCATTTGCATAACCTCGCTGTGCCTAAGAACAGAGACGGGGAGACTCACCCCCCCCCCACCCGCCACTGTGCCAACAGCCGCCACCCCCCTACCCCACCCTCAAGTCCCAGCTCAGTCTCCCATGGAGGGATGAACACATTCAGACTCTCCGTGTCTTCTCCCTCACCCTCCTGTCTCCTCTGTTCTTCTTTCTCTCCCTCTCTCTGTATCTCTCTATTTTTGCCCCTGCCCGGCTGAAAATCCCAAACCGAAACACAGCTTACCCCCACACACACATATACACACCCATACCCATCTGTATGTCTTGTCAATTTCCACTCAAGCCTGTTTTTGAAGGATAGCATTTCACAGTAGCTCTGGCTTGCAGGCATTTCTATAGCTACACCCAGGCTACCTTTGCCCGAGACAGGTGGAACAAAAATGTTAATTTGACCATGTAATGATGTGAATACAGACTAGGCTGTGTACAATAGTTTGCAGGTATCTTAATCACTGAAGATGATGGCTTCATCTCGCTAGCCCTCCAGTTTTCCATTACTGGAAATCCAAGGTTATGTACACCTAATTAAGCGGCCAAATTGAGAACAGAATGCTAATTATGACAGAAAAGAGGAGAAAAGTTGAGAAAACGTTATTCCTCTGAGAGGATGTGTTGGGGGAGGCGATGGAGCTGATCACCCCCCTAGCACTCATACACACACACACACACACACACACACACACACACGCACACGCGCACTTCTCTCCCTCCCTCATGTACACAGACACACGCATCCCTTTCTTACAGTAGGATTTCATTATAGCTCCTCTCTTCCTTCTCTTAGGCAGTAGTGTTTAGATCCTCACCCTTCCATGAATGCATAATTGATTTTCTTCAAGGTACTTTTTGTGCACACTGCTTTATCCTAACTTCTCACTCGTCTCCTGCTCTACCTCTCAGGCACATGTCTGCTTTTTAATGCAATATGATGACAAACCAAGATTCAGGATAACATGTTGTCTAACGACTAACCATGAAAGGAAGTGCTGTAATACACAGTGTGTTAGCAATGTAAGATTTATCACATTGATAGAGGGGTGAAAATGGTGGCAATTTAGAAGGAGATGAAAAAAAAAAATGCTTAAGCATTCTTTTATCTTGCAAAGATATTGTATTTATTTATATCTTAGATGGGCTTCCTCACATTGTGCAATAATTGAGAAAGTATGAGAGCCCCCTGGCTATTTTGGTTAAGTATGTGTACTTTTCAGTGGTTTAGCTCTTACAAATTCTGCAGTCATAAAGGTCAAAATTAAATTTAACACTGTTTAGTGTTTTATTGTGTTGTAGTGTCAACGGCAGGATCGATGGGCTCATTGCTAAGGTATACACGTAGTGGTTCCACAGCCACACAAGGGTAATTGTTTATTAAGAAAAAAAAGTAGCACTGTTTCTGAACAGCATTTTCCTGTCTTATGACTTTTTTTATATCAAATAAAACCTGGATGTGTTGAAAACTCCACGGTTTCTCCAGAATTATGATAAATCACTTAAATATCGTCCCAAAAAAAAGCCTTTGTTTCTTCTCAGTCGTTTTACAAACACACACACATGGGCCCAATTCCAATCCGGTCCCTTCACCCTCTCCTTACCCACTTCCATTCTGTTTGGGCGAAGTAGTTTGCGTTTGTAGGGTCACCGATATTAAGTGCCATTTCAAAGCATTTAGCGGGGAGTGGGAGTGGGTTATAAAATCCTTGAACAGCGAGTGTATCGATGCTGACTGAACCAGCTGCACCTACTGACCACGTGCAACGGCATTTGTATCCATCATGAAATAGTTCCGAGCAAACATTTACCAGTAAACTACGCAAAAGATAGACATTTAATATTGTCATGCAGACGTTAGCAACTTAAACGTTTTTTTTTCTCTCTCGGTTGACATGCTCATTTGATTGTAAATGTTTGTATATTTGCAGAGGCTGTTGGGAAAAAAACAAGCAGCTCATAAACATCAGAGATTAAAAAAGAGAAGATGTTTACAAAAATAAGAAACGCCACAGAAAGGAGCTTTGGAGATTTTTCATTTTCTTCTGAGAGATGCTGATACGAAACCACGGTTTCCGGAAAAAGTTACGACGGTTCCCGTTTCTGCCAGAGAGGGGGAAGTTCGTCCTGAAGCTTGCCGCTGTATTTATACCCTACGGCTTTTAAAGAAGGGAGCCTCGTTCAGCTGTGACTGTGACTACAAACAGAATTCACTCTGTCATGGAGTGGGAGGGTTTAGGGACCGGATAGGAATTGGGCCATACTTGAGTCAAGTGACATTTACTGTATGACCACTGTGTGTGTGTGCATGCGTGCGTGTGCGTGTGCGTGCGTGTGTTGTTAAGCTGTGCTGGTTAGGGTGATTGGCTGATGCCCAGACAGCGTCCTCAAAGGAATTGCAAGGAGCAGTTGTCGCTGTGGCTAATGCGTGCCAGGCCACCTTTCTCTCCCACAAAAACACTAAGAACCTTTTTCACAACTCCTTAAGTCTTTGCTCTTGGAGATTTCAGGTAGAAAAAGACGGGGACAGACATGTGGCCTCTGGCCAGAGTGAGCGAGGAGGGAGAGAGAGATTGACACAGTTAAAGAGGAAGGGGAGAGGCTTTTAGACGGATGAAAAAAGAGAGAGAGGGAAAGAGAAGTTTTGCCATACCAGCTGTCCAGCGCTGGCCTGCCAGACTACCCAGAAGGCTGTTGGAGTCGTGACTGGAAGAACGTTGCTGCATCCAAAGACCTTGTACCTGCCAGATGGGGGTGGTTGAGGGAGAAAGGTGAGAGAGAGGAAGCAAAAGGACCACCAGGGGAAAAAGAGAGGGGGAGGAAAAAAAAAAAGTTTGCATTTCCAGTCAAAAGTAGTGATCCATCCACTACTCTCACACACACGTATACAGCTACCTATTGTCATTACAGATGTGTTTTTAAATCTCTTTTCATTCTATCTTTCTCCCACAGATGGCCAGCTCAGACACTTAAAAACGGGAGAACCCTTTGTATTCAATGCCAGAGAGGATCTCCACCGCTGGAACCAGAAACGCTATGAAGCTCTTGGAGAGGTAACATATGTTTTTTTTTTTTAAGCCTCATTCAGGCCATCCATGTTCAGCAACATTGGTCTCAGCTACTGGGTCTGTTTGGCTTTTTCTGTCCTGACCAGCTTTTGTAACATGACATTACAAAATGTTGCAGTGGTTGTTGATGCTTTAATGTAACATGCATTCTATTGGTGTAAAATAGAGTGGATTTTTTATTTTTTTTTATGCCACGAAATACCTACAGCTTTAAAATCACGTCAACACATTTTTGCGAATTTCCTTGACCCTCTTGTGAAGTTCTGTGGTCGTGCGTCGCCATATATCCAAACACACACCATCCTAAAGTTCAACTCTAATTCACTCCCAAAGTACCACCACATGAAATATGCATTAAGATAATGAGACAAATGTTCTTTTGTAATCATTTTTTTATTTGCATCCCCTGCTATGTTGCTTTTAATTGTGTGCCTTCTTTGAAGTTCAAAGCAAAGTGATAGACCCGTTTGTAGGATTACCTGGGTGTTTTTATTATTTCTAATGCAGGTATACAGTAGCTCCTTTGAGAGCCAGCCTTCTGTGAACACTTTTTCCCCTCTTTTTTCTTTTGCCTGCTCAGGCACTATCCTCCAGCATCTTAAAAGGCTGTAGAAACAAACATTTGGCATGCAAGAAGAGGCCCTGAAAGAACACACAGACATTTAAACTAACTGAACTCAGGCATCGGAGGGGGGCCAAACATTTGGTGAAAATAAATAATCATCAAGCAGGATGTATGCAAATTTTATTCATCCTGTGAAATTGACAGAAGCATCTTCTTTAGAAAAAGAAAAAAGGAAACGATGTCAATCAGTGTTGATATGTGTAATGAGAATAGATGGTGTATGAGTTGTGCTGCAGGAGAATAACTGTGTGAGAAGAAAGCAGCACTACCTGAATAAGCAGTATTATCTGTCTGGTGTTTTTAGGCCACAGATGATTCAAGAAAATAAATATTGTACCTCTCTCATCCAGCGTTAAAAGTACAAATGCATTGTTTTTGCTTGTAAGAAAAATGCTCCATTATAAATAGACAAAGCTACTGAATGTTATGGCTTTTATTGTAAAGTGGGTTATGCTGCTTAGTCAGCCCCTGTATGTATCAGTTTAAGAAAGTGTGTCACTCAGGCGTACCTAAATGCTTATTTCTGCATCCGTCTGTCCGACACATGCAGATGTATTTGTGCTTCAATTCCTCCCTATTTGTCTTCCTAGTCTCTTCTCTCATCCCTCTCCCTCATTTCTGCATCAAGCAGGAGGAGAGAGTTTGTCGGATGTCCTGATGCTAAATGTCTCAAGTCTCAACTCTTTATTTATTTGTCATATGCACAACAATTACTGTGGAGAAGTTGTTGGCAATGAAATTGTTGTTCTCAGGCTTCCACCAACAATGCTCTTAGAACATGTATAAAATGAGAATCCAAGAGATGTACATGAAACACAAAACTGGTGCAGATATTGAAAATAAGAATAAACTATGATGCATATAAAATATAATAAAGCGTAATTCTAATGCAGAGAGAGCTTCTATGTAGACATGCCTGTTATTGGCCAACACTCCCCGATGCTGTCTATCAACCACAATTTAGCCTGAGAGCTGTGTGAGATGTGTTTCATGTGTTTGCCTCTGGCAGTATGAAAAGAAGGCCATCATCATTGCCCCCTAATGTTCACTCACCTTCTATTCCCTCCTTCCCTTCCTCCATTCTTCTGGAGAAGTGATGGCAGCTTCCTGCTTTGCTCCATTGCAGACACTCCTCTCACCTGCTCTCTGGTTAGCTGTTATTTGGTCTACTTTGTCTTAAACTACAAAACAATTAAGGGGGTTTTCCTATTACAATTAAATAATTAGGAGGATGACTTGTGACAATTCTGGGTTGCGGTTATCTACTTTGAACTGCCTTCTGCTACCGACAACTTTAACATGAGCCAAACAGAATTGATGTGCACAGACGTGTCATAAATTGTTACTGAAAATCAGCGTCCTCGAGACAAGGACATTCGCGCTGGAGAAGTCTTCTGAACTCCACGACACACTGTCAATGTTTTCTGTCAGGGAGTTAGCTCATCAGAACTCAACTCAACAAGATTTAAATGGACAGCTATCTCTCAATGACACCATAACTTTCCAAAGACTCGCCGAAACGAAACCAGTGAACTCGTGTGCTGAGAATGGGATTTGTACTTGCTGGGGATTATCTTGGTGCAACACCTAAAGATAAGTGCAAGACTGCAACACCCAAGCAGATCTAGAGTTTAAGTATTGATGGATCATCGTCATGATTTCATCAGGCCTAAGACGATGCACCCTGACACCATAGTACATGGCAATAATGTGCCGAACACAGCAGGCCATGGTTGATTTGCACACTTTTCCAGCATAGCCACGGGCCTTTCAGTATATTGATAGTGTGCTCCACCGCTGAGTTAGTGCGCATCCATTTCTGGCAATCACTTAAATTAAAAGTTGGATTTATGTTGGAAGGTAATAATGCAGACTAATGAAAATCCAATCATAAAATAACACTTACCAATAACCCACCCTTATCCAGCAGCAGCTTGATCCAACCACATAGCCACTGCGTGCGCACAATTCACGCTTGAGGCCCAATGTCTCAGTAGGATTTAGAAAAACTTGCTCAGGCGTTATCTTCAGTAGGCCCTACTGTAATGCTGTCTCTACAGATATCTCTAAAAATAATTCGGAAGGCTGGTGCTAGAGTCTTCACTAAGACCGGGGGTTCATCCCAAGTCTCTTAAATTGCGTCTACATTTCCCTCACTTGCGTCTTAGTCCCTCCAATCGGGGATGCATGGAGAGAGTCAAGGAAACCATACAACGAGAGAGGAAACCAGGAAATGCGTTGTTAGAAATGAGACGTCCTTTTCTCTGTCACGCGCAGCGACGTCGACGTTTTCTGACGTCGGCAATCGCAGCTGGATCAGCCGTCAGTCTGCTTTAACATCTGTAGAGACTTTTGACGGAGTTTGTGTCTGCACACGTGCACTGTGCTAATATTAATAAAGGCACACAGTTATCACTGCCAGAGCAGCAGCAGCCTGTTACCTGTTTAACAAACACCTGCACACAAACAACAACCTGCAGTCTGTCTTTATACTGTGTACTACGTCCTGCTTAGAGGCACAGGAATCATTTACGGGCAGAATGCCTTTATATTATTTATTCATTATTTTACTATCCCTCTGAATTTAATTGTATCCATGATAAAAGTTAATGGGAGAAATAGATCATGAAAAGAAAAAACTCTTTCTTATATATGAAGAAAGTTGTTGCGGTCCGTTTTGTTCTTCAGATCTACAATTAACACATTTTTAACGAGATGGTAAATCAGAACGCAAAGTACAAAACTTGGGAGTGATGCACTTGAGTTTGATTTGTTAGCTGTCGTCACTGCGGTATGAACCTCCAGTGATGTTGAATCAGATCAGCTGCAGCGTCCAATCAATAACTGATATCCAGTAAGGGGGCGTGTCGGCTGATAAAAGACTTCTGTGAAGGCTGCTCTTGTGTATCCCACTTTGGGACGGTCTTCAAAATGGCGCACCAGAGCGACTTCCGGTTCCGCAAATATCAAATAAGAGACTTGGGATGTACCCCAGGACAGTGAGTCACATCACTCCAGTTCTCAGATCTTTACGCTGGCTTCCTGTTTGTTAAATAATTGACTTTAAAACTCTACTGTTGGTTTATAAAGCACAGAATAAATTGGGTCCAAAATACTTTTTCCGATCTGCTCCTTTACAAACAGTCCAGACCTTGCATCTTCTGCGACAGATCTACATACTGTCCCCAGAGTCAAAACTAAAGCTGGAGAAGCAGCATTTAGTTTTAATGCACCACATATCTGGAACAAACTCCCAGAGAGAAAGTCTGCTCTTTCTCTCGGTTCTTTTTAATCGGGGTTTGCCAGCGTGTTTTATTAAATTAAATATGGGACTATTTATTCATATATCGAACTGCACTGTAGCTGTACTGTCTACTGTTTACTGTCTTATACAATTCCTTCTTATTTTAATCTACTATTTGTCTTTGTTTTAATCCTTTTGAATCCTACTTATTGTGTCTTTCTATATTGTCTTTTTACATTGACTCGTGTTTCTTTTATATCTTATCTTTGTGCCTTTATGTCTTATCTAAAGCCCTTTGAATCGCCTTGTTTTTGAAAGTTGCTATACAAATAATTTTGCCTTGCCTTGCCTCTGTCCATCTCTCCCGCCTTTCTTCTTCTCAGTGTCTTTAAATCCTTACGGTCCTGTATTTGAGGGCTCTGTGTGTGTGTGTGTGTGTGTGTGTGTGTGTGTGTGTGTGTGTGTGT
>CALSBV010010907.1:3732618-3748904 GCA_943590825.1 Bovichtus diacanthus | reverse complement strand
ACACACACACACACACACACACACACACACACACACACACACACACAGTCAGAATATTATAATGAAGTAAAGCTAGCCAGATGGCTGAATTAGAAAGCCGTCTCTCTCTCTCTCTCCTTTTCTCTCCGTCTCTTCATCTCTCTCTCTCTCTCTCTCTGTCTGTTTCTTACACTCTCTGCTGTCTCTCTGTTATCTTTTCTCTCTTCCTGTCTCCCTCTGTTTCCACATTATGGATGCTGGGCGTTGTCATCGCGGTGACCAGCTGGCCAAGGTTTAAGGCCCTGCTGAAGTGCCCTTGAGCAATACAGTGACGAGAATGGCAAAATAAATACATTCACTTTCTCTTTCTTTCTTGTTTTCTTTCTTTCTATCATAATATACTATATTATATTATAAATTGAGTTTACGGCTCTCTATGGTAACTTGTGTTATACCTCTACCATGTGCATAAATTACAATATCATTTGCATACATTTGGATGTTAGTCTCCGGACAAATAATATATGCAGTAGAACGTGTGGGATGTAATACAGACCTGTGGAGAGTCTGTGACCAGCTCATTGATGACTGTGTTCTTGTGAAGATTTAGCTGCAGCACTATCCATTAAGCTGAAATGATGTATTCGTTCACATTGCTGCAATGCAAATTTCATAATCTACCAGTGTCCGCATGGTAGTTTGCTGCGTACGTGCAGGTGCAGCCTTTGGAGTATTTCATTACGCGTTGTGATAATGTGCTTTTACACAGTTTAGCCCTTTAGATAATCAACATTAACCAAAAACAGATGAATTACATTTATAAGTTGTAGAGGTCTTATGAATCAACTTTAAAGAGTCCTAGTGCAGTCATGAAGTGTTGCGTCAGACCCACATTGGGAACCCCGGAGACAGGCCTCTATACTGTAGTTAAAGCATCAGGAGGCCCCATACCAGTCGTGGACCATTTTGTTGGGAAGCTAATGGGTTCTCTCTAAAGAGGGACTATAAATGACAGCTGTCTGCCCGGATTCACTGACTGCTATCACGTCTCCATTCCCAAAACACTTAAACACTGCCGCTGCAGCTTCTGCTGAGAGCACGAAGGAGGAAGCAGACACAGTCAGACAAAAATGGTTGCAGGGAGTGGGTGAGGTGGATTAGAGTTGATGAAAGAGAAGGGAATTGGACTTGGGGGTGGGGTGTTAGAGAAAAGACAGGAGGGCTGGTAGTTATAGCGCTGGCATCTGTCGGTACCGCCGGCACCCAGGGTGGCATACAGTACTTTACTTTGAATTAGACCTCTGCCGGCTTCTCAGTTAACACCTGAGGAGGTCATTACGACGCCATTAGGATGAGTAGTGCTGGGAGGGTTGAGAGGGAGTGAGAGAGAGAGGGATATCTACACTAAGTGTAAACAGTCTGTCTGTCAGTCAGTGTCTGAGAACTTTCTCTTCCCCTGGAGAGCCCTCTCTCCTCTGACAGAAGAATGACAGAGACCTCATGGGAATTACACTCTCTCTCTCTCTCTCTCTCTCTCTCTCTCTCTCTCTCTCCCTCTCTCTCTCTCTCTCTCTCTCTCTCTCTTTGTTTCCTACACGCACTGACAGATCACAAATTCACAACAATGGGCTCTATTTTAATACCACTTTTGGTTGGTTCACAAGGCTGACTTAAAATAAACAACATTTCTATTGCCTCATGCTCTCTCTCATTTTCACAGTCTCTCCGAGTATGCTTTGCTTTTTTTTTGCCGCTGTTGTGCTGCATTGTTGGGGGGATTTTCTTCTTTTTCTTCCTCTCCTCTATTCTCTGGAGAAGAAGCAATGCTTTCCTGGGTGCAGTCAGTGATACGGCATGGAACAGCTCTTTCAGTTTCATTATATAAACAGCTTTGATGCCTCTTCTTGCTCTCTGGTTTCTATGGCTAAGTTGCTTTTGGAGAGGGCTCTGGACTACAGAGACAAGAGACGTGTGTGTCTGTCCATGACTTTCTTGTGTATACGTGCCGCTGTCTTCAGTATATTTGGGCACATGCCTGACACTGAGATAGTGTTATCAGATAAAGCAGTGTGGCTTCATGGGCCCCAATGAGTATTATAAATCTCTCAAATTACATTCTAAATTAGTTCATCAGTTTCATTTATTAATTGATTGTATATTTCATTATAATTTCGTCTTAAAGAGTCTTAAATCTGTCTTGATAAAACTTACAGCGACCCTGATAAACTTCAGGTCATGTCTTCCTCCCCTGTGATTACCTCAAATTCTCCATTGCCTTTGACCATCTCAACCTTCACCCTCCCGGCCTCCTTCTTATCATCCTCTGATCCCTTTCCTTCTCTTCTTTTCATACATTGCCTAACTCTGTATTCCCTGATTCCTGATCCTCATTTCCTCATATTCCCCACCTCTCCTCCTGTCCTCGTTCTCTTCCGCCTTGCGTTTGTTTTTGTGTGTGCCTGGGAAACATAATCACTTTATCGCCTTAGGTGCGGTCAGCCAAAGCAAGCATGACTGTAATCAGTACGATAAGACACACGCACGTGTACACGTTAACTGATACATGTGCACACATAATCTGGGGGGTCTCTCTCTGTAGTGAGGGAGTTTAAAAACATATCGACCTGCAGCAACAATGGTCTTCGTTAGGACGTTGGCTTGGTGTGTGAGTGAGAGTGATGAAGAGATTGTTATAGGGTTGACCAGAGGTTTGCAAGGAGTTGATGTCACAGGCCGCTACTTAAAGGTCTCTTATAGAGGTCACATACTGTACTGTTCTCACCCCATCCATCGCTCCCTCTCCTCTCAGCTGTTCACCGCAGGGGGAGCTGGCACAAACTTCTGGCTCCTGGGGATTACTTCTCCATGTCTCAGTTCTTGTCTTCCTTCTTTCCTCCCACTGAGCCCTCCTCTAAGTCCCTTCCTTCCTCCCTGATCCCGCTTTTCTTGCTTCATCGCCACAATGCTTCCTCTACACAAACAAACCACAGACACAGAGGTGACCTCAGCCGCAGAAGGTCTATTTCAGACTCTCCCACGTCCGCTCTCACGGTCATGTAGAAGTTTGCTGTTGTTCGAGGATACATAATCACTCCAAGGAGGAAATTAAAACTTCACTTTTCCTTGTTTTTCCTCATTTTATCGTATTGAAGGCTGACTTTGCCTCGCTAGTCCAGATGCTCAAAGTTAGTGAGGGTTCCGAATGTTTCGTAAACTGTCACTCATGGCCATTGCTGTGTGTCTTCAGAGGTGAACTTGTGCAGTCAGGGACTCCGGGCCCCAATTGACAATTTAGATAACGTTGCACCCATATCTGGTCCGCCTGAATGATATTACATAGTTGTTGCCGATGAGAAGGACATTGTAAGAATGTTTATGGCCCTGAAACCCATTGATTTGAATTGATTTACATTGTTTCTATCTCTCTCTCTCTCCTTCTCTCTTTTTCACCTCCCTCCCTTTCCTTCCCTTCTCTTTGTGTGTCTTAATATTATTTGCCAAATCCACTCCTCATGCTTCTCCAATCGTCCGATGCCGGCAATGCAGGCACTGAGCGTTGCTTCCTGCAGGCATGTCATTAAAGCACTAATAACACATTGATAATTAGGTGACAAAGAGGCTTTTCTTATTGTACTGATCAGCTGCTGAGACATAGTCCTCAGAGGCCCACACAGAAGGAGGCTGTGTGTGTGTGTGTGTGTGCGTGCGTGCGTGCGTGCGTGCGTGCGTGCGTGTTTCTGAGTGAGTTGTACGCCTGTGCTCTAAGTCTATCCCATTTTTTTCAACAAAAAAAAAAATTCTGTGGAATGCTGGTATTGTTTCCTTTTCAACTCTTACTTTTGATCTTGTTTACTGAAAAGGTAATGTGGCTGCAGGTTTCATTATGATCTAAAGCACCACGGATGACCACACAGCCTATATACAAGCTTGGATATTAGATTCTTATTTATGATCTACAGTATCCGTTTATCAGTGGAAATACATTTACACAGTGAAACTTGCATTCTTTCCACTTTTTCTCTCTTCTCTTGTTCCATATTAGCCTTTCTGCTTATTCTATATCAGATGGTTTTCGAGCCACCTGAGGCACTGAACAAATAACATAGTGCAAATGAAATTTCCTGTGAGGCTTATTGATGTCATTAAACACTAGCATACAGAGGCCCGGAATCATTTTAGTCTTCATCAGACTGGCTGACATTTTAGTGAATTAGCTGTTGGAGGTTTTGTGGGTTGGGGTAAGGTGGGGTTGTTTTAGCTCCTCTAGCATTTCCCCCCCCTTCACAGGGTCAAATGGTAAAATCGATCATCTCATTTGGTCCGTCTGCTGGCCTTTGATTGGCTGTCATAAGGCGAATATGTGTCTGGTGCATAATGTTATTCTTGCATGTTGTTCTTTTAAGCACTAAATCAAGTTAGAATTGAGTTTCTTTCAAGGATTAAGCAGCATGGCAATATTGTGCCTATCATGAGAATTCATATTTGACTTAAAAGCAAACGCCTTTCTGTTTTTTCTGACTACTCTTAAGTCGCATTTAGCCTTTTGTTGTCCTTGCTTTTCTGTCTCAACATGCCATTTTAAAAGTTTGAGAACTTGTAATTTAGGGATATGCATAATTTCATTGTCCCGTGGTTGACATTTTTAGAGCGTGGTCGAAAGAAAAAATTTAGTTTTGTGGGCACCAAAAATTACAAAAAAGAAGCAGATCAGGCCCGAATCCAATCAGTTTTTTCACTTTCCGGTACTAATCCGTTCCATTTTTGCACTAGTCATGTCGGTGGTGATAGTTGAATGTTATTCTCATGTACGCCTCTGTTTTACAAACTGTAGCTAACAGAGGTTGAGTTTACTTTTGATTGGCTCCAAAAACACACTAGTGGCTAGTGTGGTGTGTACTTAAGTCTGCACAGTTTTGTGATGGTTTATATTGATATTAAAAAAAAGTCTGTTGGTAGCCCAATTGCATTTCTTCTTTTGTGCACATGTTTTTAATGACCCATCCCTATTACATCCAAGGTGTAAATGTCTATTGACCTGTTATGTTTCAGTACAGTTTTCCCCCCTCTCAACACATTAATAATCTGAGCATCATGCCACTCTGTGCTGTGAGACGTGACAGTCTCTGGTTGATCCTTCTTTGTGTTTGGTGTCAGTTGGTTGGCCTTGCTTTGTAGCTGCTGGCCTTTGGTTTCCTGAATTAGTAAGTCCGAAACGTTAAAATCTAACCAAAGTGAGACTTCGCTGCCGAGCAGGACAGCCTGTTGCTCGGCTCTCCCTGTAGTCCATCAGCCCATCATTGTATTGTTGTGACATTTACAGGACAGGGAGTCTGTCATTGCATGTGTTTTGTGAAACATCATCAGAGCAACAATGGCTCCAACACAGCTCCCTGCCAGCAGCCTTGTGCCCTGTCATCTGTTATCGCCACTCCTCTGTCGTTCTCTCACAGCTGATCAAAAATCGAAATCCGTTCTACAAAGTGCTTCTCTCTTTTCTAAACAGGATGTGGGGAGAAGAAAAGAAGGAAAGAAGAAATAAGGAAAACGGAGAAGAAAGTTGTTAATGTCACTGAACCATGAAAGGCTTGGCCTGGGGTTGGAATGATTCGGTATACAAGGTTCTTTAGTGCTGTGGCTGCGGGGATAAACATAACTTACATCAGCCCTTCGCTTGTACAGGAGATTTCCTCTCCTGGCACTTACAACCTCAACACTCTAACTGCACTGTGACACACACACACACACACACACACACACACACACACACACACACCAGAGGGCAAACGAGGGTTTTGAATAGTTTTTTTTTTCTTCTGTGACAGTGGTTGCTATTACTTGTTCACACATACATGCAGAATGTTGTTGGCTTTTGTTGGATGGATTATCAACAGCTATATGAAAATATTAATTGCATTATGCTGTATTATCAATGCAATGTTTGACTGTGTGTGTGTGTGTGTGTGTGTGTGTGTGTGTGTGTGTGTGTGTGTTCTGTGTTTCTCTCTCCCCAGATCATCACGCAGTATGTTTATGAGCTGTTGGAGAAAGAGTGCAACATGACTAAAGCAATCCTGCCAGTAAGTACCCAGAGTGAAAAGAGGCATTTTCCTCTTTGATTTATGCCCTTGAAGATTAAAGGGAGTATTAAATATGAAAATTGACGTAAATGCTTAGGCTTCAGTGTGTGATTATGATATTGAGTGTCCTGTTTAAAAAAAAAAATAATAAAGAAAAGGGGATTGTGAGGCGTCAGCTCTCCTCATTCTCTATCAGTCTTTGTCTTTCTCTTTCTATCTCACTCAGTTTTCTCTCTTACTCCCTCTCTTTCTTTTACCCCCTCCTCTGCCCACGTCCTTTGTGCAAAAGTGTCTCCTCAACAAATTAACTGTATTGTGACGTGTCATTTCAAAGGCGCAGAGGCGCAGCATGCTGATGCTTAATCTGTTTTGCATTCATTCGTGCTGAAGGGGACTTTCTACTCTGCCATCATGGAGTTATTCTTTGCCCAGCTCATCCAGGCTCAGAGCACACACTTGATCCCTTTTATTTGTTGTTGGAAGCATGTTTGTCTATTTTTGCCCCCCTTTACCCCTCCATCCCTGCTCTTTTTCTGTTCATAAAAGTTGTGATCATTTTTCAGGCTGTTTATAGGGATGTTAGGCAGCGCTGGTGTTTAGAAGCATAGCAGAGTTAGCCCCAGCGCTAACGGTGTCCATAAATCACCTAGCCAGGGACTCAGCGCCTTTCATTAGCCCCCATACACTTTCACTGGTTTATCTTCTTGGCCTATTTATCTCATTATTCCTCTGGAAAATTGCTCTGTTCTGCTTTTCTGTTGCCCACCCGCCTGCGTTTAAATGGCGTGTGTGTATGTGTGTGTATTAGTGGTGGGTCCGTCCACCTGCGTGGCATTGAACTTGTGACCGCAGATTTTAAGAAGATTAACCACAGCCAAGTATAAGGAGAGGGAATGAGGGAGCAAAAGAGAATAAAGGGAAAGATTTTCTCCCCCACTCGGCTTTCTTTGTCTGCTTGGATTAAGTTCTTGCAGCTGCCACCCATGGCTTTTATGGACAGTGTTTGTCTCCTTAGAGATTCTTCCAGGCATACTTGGGAGGGATGCAAAGACGCATGGGATGTGGACGGAGCGCATGCATGCATGCACACAAACACTCACTAACTCAGTTAGCCCCTCTTTCTGTCGGTATTACTTTCTGCCTCAGTTTTAATCACACAAAGGCTGTTTCTAATCATGATTATTGTTGATTAGTGTACTGGTGCCTCAATGAATATGAGTTTTTATTTTTATTACAAAGGCCACAGAGGAGAAGGCGGTTTCTACTTAAACTCATGCATGTTGTAATAAAATGTCCAACGTTTCTCTTCATAATCATTATCTGGCGTTTCTTTGAAGCAGCAGAAATCACAATTTGATCATCTTTTGCATTGCTACTGTTGCATGGAAACGGCAAATATTCATTTTGATTGAGTTAAATGTCCCGGAAGTCTATGAAAGCATATTCAAAATATATTGAGTACTTAAAAAAAAAAAATTATGAACATCATTGGGAAAGTATAAATTGTTCCTACATTAATTTTTTGGGGGATTTGACTCAATGTCAGTTACTGACACACGGTACCTTGTGTTTTCCTGAACGTTTAGGAAGATCCTACAGAAGATGAACCCACCAGTTTTATCTACCTGAGCCCAGATGCCTTGTCCAACCCTTCGAAGCTGCTGGTGCTGATCCAGGGCAGTGGTGTGGTGCGTGCCGGTCAGTGGGCCCGTAGACTCATCATCAACCAGGACCTGGACTCAGGGACACAGATCCCCTTCATCACCAGAGCCATGGAGGTAGGGAGAAGTGATTATTGATCAAGAGAGTGCACTGAGCACACTGCATATAGCATGTTAGAAAAAGATTTATTGTGAAGCTAGTTCTAAATACTTAACATTTATATTTTCTACTTTTCTTGTTCTTGTAGTTACTTCCTTTGCAGAGACTATAAACCATGACACATCTGTGGTATGTCGAGTTTTATGGGTATCTGAGTGAAAAAGTCTTGCAGTGTGTTCATCGCATGTGGTCGTTGGTACCACCGCTACCACAGTGGTTAGCCTGATGGGATATTGGTGTGACAAAAGTAACACACACGGATTATTTGAAAAGCAGGCTTGAATATTTTGGGGCTGTGGAAGGCGTTGTGGCACAGTCGGAAGCAGAGTGTCATGGTATTTTGTTTCCTTGTATTTGACTGGAGGTTTGAATGTGATTGTGGGTAATGTGTTGTTGCTGTGTGCTTTCATAGCTCAGACTCTGGATGTACTGCATCGACTCAATGCAGTTTAACTTCATTTTACAATTCACACAAGTGCATAGTGGAAAGGAAACTTTGTCCCAGGGTCACATGAGAAATGATATAATGCTGAACAATTTCTGCTCTCCACAGCATCCTGTGATCATAGAGGCACATAATAACAAGCATACATTCATTGACAGGTGCAAACACACTCTTGAATGATTCTATAACTGTACAGTCCTCAACACAGAAATGAGGCTTATATTGTTCTTGTTAGTGAAATGAAGCATATTCTTCAACATGATCATCATTATACAAGAAAATGCTTCCTTATGATGCATGAATCCTATTTAGTCCTGTGTATTCACGGGTGACTGAGCTGAGAGACGGGAAGATATAATGTAATGTAAAATATAGATTTGTTTTTTTTTTCACACACAAGTGTATACATCTGTGTGTCAGGAAGCAAAAGGTGGCTCTGCCTGTCTTATTATTTTTTTTTACCCCATCTCTGTGCTCATTTGTCAGCCTGGCCACGACTACCTGTGTAATTTCATCGGCCCGCTGTTCAAATTGACTTAGGGGGGATCCTGCGCTCCCTCTCCCCTTTTTCCCTCGTTTGGTCCATCTGAATGCCATAAAGACTTTCACTGCTGTGTAAAGCCTGCTCCTGCTGTGTGCAACAACGGGAGAGGTTTGGGTTGCGTCTGTGCGTGCGTGCCCATGCGTGTGCAAACGGATGATGTGGCTATCCCAAGACCGTCTTTTGAATTACAGTTACCCAGGCTGGTATTACAGTTGGAGAAGGCAGGGTTGTGCTGCAGAGAGCCAAAGTGACAGTTTAGATATAGAGAACACTGTGTGTTTAGTGCGAGTGTTGCTCATTCATCATTGTAAACAAGAAATCGTGTTCTTACACCCTGACAAATCATCATCCAGGCATTTACCACACACAGGCCTTGTACTCTGAGTGTGCACTGGAAAGACAGGCGCACACATTTACAGTCAATTCATGCTGTCTGCATCTGTTACGGGCATGTTTGTCGTTTATTATGTCACACCATGAAATTTGTGTGGATGTAATTTTTAAGTGTAATGTACAGGAGTTACAGCTACTATACAATCTGCAGAAAGAAGCTGACTTATTGATTCAGCGCAGATATAACCAGATGTACATTTTAAGCCTTAATTTACAGGCATGCAGAGCCCAAGCTATAAAACATGTTTGATCAACAACTCACGAATGAACGACAGCTCAGACAGAGATGACAGCTCTGTGACACCGCAAATACAAACAGCAAAATTCACGATCATCACCATTTTAAGAGCAGAATCCCATGATGGAGCAAGTTTGGGAAGAGACCACCTCAAGGACAGGCAATTAGCCATTATTACAGTGCCAGCACAAAAAGCCCGAGTCCTAATGTGGCATTGGCAGGCAAGAGTTATCCGGTTTTCCTCTCAATGTAACATGCCATCAGCTGATTTTGATGATTAGTTCCTCCTCAAGCAGAGAGGGACCAGCTAACCAGGATGATAATCAAAACTAGTGACACGCTGCATACTCATCAGCAGTACCCATTATAGTTATTCAGTATTGTGTTTTCACTGGATACCTAGGAGTGCTGTATGCTCGAAAGGTACACCACATGACTAGCTAGTCGGCACTATAAAACAATGAGCATTTAAATGGGAAGTTAACATGCAATCCATAATATACACTAACATATCCATATTGGCACAGTTATTTTGGTTATATCATATTAGATGTTTGACATATTATTGTGTCCTATTTAACATGATACTGTTGCACATTTTATTCCTCCTTTTTACTTATTTACACTCAAACATCTCATCTGGTTAACTCATACTTGTAGAAACTAGTAATTCATCACTCATTCGTCACAGAAATCCCATCAAAAGTTTTGAAGATATACCTGCAATACAGCACTAAGACGGACATGCATGGAAGTTATGCATTCATTAAAAACGTCTCTTCTAAGTCAATGCTCATAATGACTTTCTGACTATTCAGCCAAGTGGGTAGCTGACACCCAGCATGCTATATTTAATCTCCTCGTGGAAAGAGAGGTGCAGCAGAAATAGTGATGAGGTGATGTCTGAAAGCTGTCAAAAAGCAACCATCTACACCACTGTTGTTAAAAGGTGTTGATGTTTAACAAGAAACCACTTCCTTTTTTTAAAATGTTTAGTATGAGACATTAATGATTGATATGAGGTAGTATTAAAAGCATTGTCGGCAATATATATACAGTACAGCATGTTAAATATAAGTAAATATAAATTGGGCAGTATTGCTACCTCTGTGTCTATCGTTATCATTCTCTCCACATACGCTTATAATGCAAAGTTCACACTGAAATTCAGGAAATGACTAGCCGAGGAATGAAGGGGACAAACATGAGGAAAGAAGTATATTACACCACTTCATTTTAAAAAAAAAAAAAAAGTGTATATATTAAGTATATATTCAGCAGTGTGAATTGGCAGCATTGAAATATTCCTGTAACTAAACTGTCATTAAGGTTGGTATTAATTCGTATTTGTAAATCAGTCCGATCCTGCCCGACTGAGTAAGAGCAGCTCTGGCGCCATGACAATTACACAATAGCCTTGATTTACAAATTTAGTTTAAGTGCAGTGTTGGGTCAAATGTTGACATTTTGAGTATACTTTCTTTCATGTTTAGATTAGGCCCGATTTTCAACAAATGTTTCGTGGCAAGAATCAGTTGCCTCGAGTGCAGCTCATGTGAAGTTACTCATGGGAAGTTGATTGGAAATTCAAAGCCTGCAGCGAAGGGTCAACTGAAGTGCATTCGGCAAATATGGGGGGAGCTTGTGGCTTTGCAAAACACATGAGCAACACATACACAGATAAGCCTCACTAGTGTGTGAGTGTGTGTGTGTGTGAGAGTGTGAGTGTGAGTGTGTAAAGTGTGATTCTATGGTGTGCATTGGCTTGCACATACCTGTGTCAAAGCAACACTCAGCGATGTTGCTCAGAACTTTGAGTCAGCCTTTCCTCTCTTCGGATGGATAAAACAGCTGATTGCACAAGTTAATCAGGCCCTTCACACAACACACATGCACACACACACACACACACACATACATTCACAGGGTGAATCTTGGGGCAGCATTTGCACCCTATTTGCACCCTATTGCCTGCCTCCGCTTCCCATATCTACCATGCTCTCAAGCTGGGAAAATGTATGTTTTAAAGATGAGTCTAAAATATGTACGCACAGACATGTGCACAGCACGCCGGGAAAAACACACAAACACAGGCACAAATACATCACATGGGGCAGAGAATATGCTTGTGGCATTTGGCACAGGTAGTACAGTGATGCAGGGTTAAGGGGAATCTTTGCGCTGTATGTGCAGGTCTCATGCATGTTGTCTTTATGTGCATGTGTGTGCACATGGAAGTGGCGCTATTCCCATAGCCCGGAGCTAAAATGACAGGTGAGAGGAGGATGATCCAGCAACAACCAGTGAGTGGAGGAAAGAGGTGGAAAAACGGGAATCTGAGATTGAGAGGGGGAAGGGGGAGTGGGGTGGGGGTGGGGGGGGGGGGGGGGGGGGGGGGGGGGAGGGGGGGGGGGGGGGGGGGTGCAGAGAGGGAGAAGGGTTATGATTGGTCGCGAAGAGGACAGAAGAGGAACGAAGGAGAGGGGTACAGAGAGGATTGAAGCAGGAAGAGAGAAATGAGAGGAGGATGAGGGAGTGACTGCAAATGGGGTGGGACTGGCATAGGAGAGGCGGCAGTAGAGAGAGAGAGAGTAGGCAGAAGGCAGGCGTCTGACAGCTCCACTACTGGGAGAGGGCCTCTTAATGACAGCTTATTCCTTCATGATTTCAATTCCTGACAGTCGACAGGTCTGCTTGTTGCATCATGGCAGCTGTATCATTACCTTCTGGCCCTGTCACTGTTCTGCATCCTGAGACTGAGATGGTGGAGGTGTGAGGGTGGGCGCCGTGGGGTTTGGAGGGGATGGGAGAGAAAGAGAGAGAGAGAGAGCGGTTACAGTCAGAATAATTGAAGAAGGAGGGAATATTGAAAGGTGGGATCATTAGTTACAGTAGCTGTTGGAGTTAAGAGTAGGACTTTCCACTAAGTTTGTGTCTAAATTGAAAGAAAACCCACGAATGGTGTTGTGAGGCCTTAGCTCTCACTTGTCTGGCCATGACACAGCATAGTTACGAAGCAAGAGGCCAACATGTTCTAGTACCTTTTGTGCCTTTTACTTTACTTTATGTCACTTCTTATAAGTCGAGGGGAAAACGTTAGTTATCAGCTACTATGTGGTCAGAAAACTATCTTCCACAATACATTATATTTATCGGGGGTTCAAAAAAACTCAATACATTTTCAATATTGCTCGATGAACTAGTAATCTTTGTCAGGTATAGATACCTGCAGAAGTTCAGTTGATGGTGCATTTTTTTTTCCAGATGGTCAAAGGTCTTGATTTCATTGTTTGTGATTGAATTTCTTTTTCTGTGCACATACATATGTGAAATACAAATGAATTCATCCGCAATATCCATTCTGACAACTCTCAAACTTCATATACATGTGCACACGTACACACAAGCACACACAAAGCACACAAATTACACACTGTCCTCAAGAACTACTTAATTTAATTTGGAAGTTGCTAAAACCAAAACAGATACTGTATACCCCCTGTAATGCCTCCCCTCCTTCTCACCCCCCTTTGCTCAATCTCGCTCTCTTTCTCTCTTTCTCTCTCTCTCGATAGTGAGTCAGGCTCGACACTGGAGCCCCACTGGAAAGAAAGAGGGGGTGTGGTGTTTTCAAAAGTGTGTCAAAAGCCTAGGGGTTTGTATCTGCCCAGAATTTCAATGGGAGGCTGAAAGGGGGCAGCGAAGCAGACAAACTCAAACACAGAAATCCTCTTTTAATTTCTCTCATGCTGCCCACCCTCTTCTTTTTTCTTTCTTTTTTTAGCTGGATGATGTCCTCTTAACATCAGCTGCACACTGTGGCATCTGCCTGTGTTGTGTCACGGCCCTGCGTGCTGTGAGGATATCTCTCTCTCTCTCTCTCTCTCTCTGCCTCTCCGATCACCATTCTTCCTCCTCCTCCTTTCTCATTAGTTCCTCTAATTCCCCCCGAGCTGTGAGTTAACCTGTTTGTGTGTGTGTGTGTGTGTGTGTGTGTGTGTCTGTGTGTCTGTGTGTGTGTGTGTGTTTAGCCCAGCGATAACATTGTACGTACATAATGTGTGTACAGCCTATCTTGGGGCATCAGGTGGCTACAGAGGCCAGACAAGGTATCGTTCTTTCCAGCCAGCGAGGTTTAGCCAGAGGACAGTTTGTGTGGGTGTGTGTATGTGTGTGTACGTGTGTCTGTGTAGGGGTCAAAAGATGCACCTTCTTGCCATGGCCTTGTAATAGCAGCCCTGGAAGCAACACACACTCACACACACATACATACACACACCTCCAGGTGGGAAGGTCCCAGCACATCCCGCAGCTCAGATCAATGCACTTGACACCTTCAAAGGAGGGTGTGGGGCCTGGACTTGCTCTGGGGTTAAACCTCTTTTAAATAGCGTCCCGCGGGAAGGCAGCTGTCAATAACCCACCATAATTACCGGGGCCAGGCCCGCCAAGGGCTCGGCTGCACAGGCCAAATTAAAAATTGATCAGAGGGAGAGAAAACATTATTTTGTGGTGGTATTCCCTGTCCTAACAGCACTGCTGCTGCCGTTTGTGAAATCTCATCAATTGAGGTCCGAGCTGGATATCTAGAGAGCTATTTATCTATCTATCTGCACCCCCCCCTTCATCCAGATGAACAATCGAGTGCTGTCCCTGTTGTAAAAAAAAAAAAAATTTGCATATTAAGTGTCTGTGTGTGTGCGTGTGCGTGTGTGTTTGTTTGTGTGTTTGTGTTTGTGTGTTTTTTTACATGCAGCACTGAGTGTGTCCGTGTGCATACTGTATGAGCATGCAGCTGATTGTTATGTTCTCCAGGTAATCGTAGATCATCATCCCCTATCTGTGTAGTGTGCGCGCGTGCGTGCGTGTGTGCATGTGCGTGTGTGCATGTGCGTGTGTGCATGTGCGTGTGTGCACGTGCGTGTGCTCACCTTGTAGCAGTATATTGATTGTGGTCTCATTGAGTTTCTCTTGGCAGGGAGCCTTTATTTGTCAGTCAGAGAACGATATGAAGAAGATATGTTCCTCCTCAGGCTTTCTCTAGGAAAACACACATGCTATTGTTTCACAAGACACTGATAAATGAGAACAATAGTTTACAATGGGTTTTAGGTATTTTCTAAACACACACTGTAGGTAAAAGGTTATAGCATATGGATATTATCATTGTTTCTGTTGGTCAGTGATGTAGGACATGTTCTTTGCATTGCGTATTAGGCCCTATTTAAAATGGATTTTCTTTTAGGAGGTCCTGTCATTATTATAATTACAAGTGGCATTTGTAATTTGCATCCAATGCAAATCTGCCAGATACATAATTCACATAAGTGTTTAAGGAGGAACATGCATTATGACATTTCACGTTTGCGCTAAGAGCAGAGATTCAAGGGAAAACACAGTAAATTCTATGGTGTTAATTAGTGTTGATTGCCCTCCATAAAAACAGGAAGTGTTGATTTTAACACTTTCAGAGTTACAGTAAATTAACTCCGGCAATTTTACTATGCAGATATCATTTATTTTCTACAAAGTACCTCTGGATTTACACACATAGCACATGCAAATTGCATTAGAGGATTCTTTCTCTAAAAGTAATCCAATTTGAATAGTGTGACTTTAAACATAGCGCTTTCAGATCAGTTGTTCCCAAAGCTGCTGCTGCGGAACCCCGGGGTGCCATAAAAAGTGGCCAGGGATGTGGCAAGATTTGTTCCCAGTTTTTGATAACATTTTATCACACATTTGTCACACTAAACAGACCTAAAATAAATGCAGATAATAGATATTTACTATGACATTTTAAGCTCAAAGGGGTACATGAGAGTGTGTTTGTGTGTCATTGGGGTGCCATGGTTTAAAAAAACAAGTTTGGGAACTAACACACACATATATATGTATATATATATATATATATATATATATATATATATATATCTATATATCTATATCATTGAAAAAGCTGATGAGAGTTGTTTGGTGTGTCAGTTTTGCTCTTGCCACCATGCTGCTTGGGGGATGAGAGGATGGAAAAAACAAGAGGATGAAAAACAAAAGAAAATGAGAGAGGAAGACTTTGATCTAATTGTAAAACATTATTTAGAAGTGGACATTTTTTAGCTCATGTGTTATAATTGACTTTATTTTTTCTCTTGAAATTAACAAATTATACCATCAAAAAGGCTTTGTCTCCGTGTGTGTGTGTGTGTGTGTGCGTGTGTGTGTGAGGTGGGTAGTAGGTCATATGCAGCTGCGGGCTGTGTGTGTGCGTCCCAATGGGAAGGTCTTGTTTAGTCTCTCTTCCAGAGGGCCCCAGGCAGTGTGTGGTGGATACCTCTTCACTCTCTCACTGGGAACACTTCTCTATGGCCAATACACACATCCTCTTCCTCACATGCACACATTGCACACACGCACTAAAGTCAGGCGCACACGCACCGAAAATCCTCTGCAATCTTTTGTACAATTCGTCAACCTGTTCACACTCTGACAGCGAAAACGTTTGTTGGTTACAGGTGGGTGGATGTACTATATGTGTTTGAGTCAGTTGATATTACGTGCAGACACAAACACACGTGCACACAAAGGCTCTTACGTCCTTTACACATTTTACATGTATTCTCCATCGCGGCAGGTTTGCAGAGGTTAAAAGTGCTGAGCTCTGGACGTTCCAGGAGGAAATTGAGTTTTGCAAGGAGCTAGTGGTGAGCAGATGGGTGAACCATTGTGAATTTGGACTACACACACACACACACACACACACACACACACACACACACACACACACACACA
>CALSBV010010907.1:3723215-3732608 GCA_943590825.1 Bovichtus diacanthus | reverse complement strand
ACACACACACACACACACACACACACACACACACACACACACACACAATCAGCCACTGAGCATCTCTTAGGGTCAAAGTTGAAACCTGCTGTAAGCTCTGCAGTGCCAGTGTCATGCTCCTGGTCTGTGTGTGCCACACTTTGATCGATGAGAGGAAACTCGGTGCTTAAATAGGGGTTACCAGGGTTCTTGGGGGTACACTAGGGTTAGAGGAAAACAACAACAAATCTTTCAGCTAATAGTTTTAGCTCCAACTCTGTGGTTAGAAATGAAAATATATGCTGGAGGGCTTCTCTGGTTTTCCTGTAGACGAAGTTTTTTGTACATTTATTTTACGTGGGGATTTATGGTAACAGCATAATGCTATTCAGACATCTAAACCAGCTTTTTAATAATTTGGCTCACTGGATTATTTGCCATACAGATGATTAGTAATATGCCATACGTTTATTTGAGGCTGTGGTTTTTATCCGTTCACCCACATGTGTTAGTCTCTTGTAGCTGTCTGCTTTTGTGTTTTTCCTGTCTCTGTATGTGACCAGACATTGAAGATGGAATCTGTATTTGGAGGCTTATCTGTCATTTGAGACTGATATTGTCCTGCATTCTCTGTGGATGTGAAATGTACATTTCAGTACATCAGATCACGGCAGTGATGGCAGTGTCTGTGTTTGAAGATATGTGTGCTTTTGTGTCAGTGTAAAAGAAAGAGACAGACAATGAGGAGAGATGGACATTTATATCTGCTTAGTACATCATAGTGTTTCATAAACTATTTATTAAATATTCATATACTGCCTGTAAATGGGAAATAGGGGGACTTAAGTGTTACTTATGCGAACACATTCTGGATGTGAGACTTACGTTAGTGTCAAGTGTGAGGCACTTCTCTCCGTCTCAGTGTTTCTCTTTACTTTTCTGCTTTGTGTGAAGCTACGAAATGCTGAGATCAGGATCTGAACTTCTTCATAGCAGAACAACAATACAACACGTGTTTGAATCCGTTATAGTTTACCCATTACTTTTTTTGTGTAACTTTGGTTTCATCTGAGTCTACACCAAACTGTTTTATGTGGTCTGGCTCTCCTCCCCTTTTTCTGGAATTATGGTGCTCATGATAGGTGTTATTATTACACTGTATGCTGACAGCCTATCCCTTAACCCTCTCAGGAGCACACTATGCCACGCTTGGCTGACTTGTTTGCGTTGATGTCAAGTTTTAGCGGTTAGCAGGCGGTTACCATATGCCACTGTGCTTCTGTCGCCCCCGATGTCAGTCAAACGAATGTCAACCCTGAGCTCAGAAACACAGTATGCCACAGCGCACACCCAGCCACACAGCGACAGTGACAAAATACATACAGTCAGTCATACACGCATACTGTACGCACAAAAAAGCTTGCCATGAAGCAAATGCAGGAGTGAGAACAAAATAATCCCATTTTGGGATGCCACGAGAGTCTCCAAGAAAGCCCTGACACGCTGCTCTTCATCAGCTGATTGAAGGATGCTGCAGAATCTGCAGTGGTAGACCTGAACGTACACAAAACTAAGCAGTAAAGGCACTCTAGTTTCAAAGTCAAATTTTGGTTGCTAATATTCTGTCATTGTGATTGACCAAGCAATAAATTGACCCACTAATTAATTCAAACGATGCACTTTATCGAGACTTTCCAAAAACAATGGCTCGAGTCCACAACATTAGCAAAATTCTCGTATACTCTAGTTTTGTTTATGAAAAAAAGACGATTTTCAGTCTCAGTTTGTACATAACCGAGCTGTTGACTCACTGGCTTCCCACTCAGGAATATTGCCAAACATGTTTGTGACAATGCACGACCAAGCCAGAGGTACTGCTGCAGGGCATATAACCCCAGTTTCTGCCTCCAGTTGTGGGTATTGAGCTCTTTTAATTGTTGTCTGATAGACCAGCACGCTTGTAATGATCATATCATCATCCAACACGTTCTCACTCCCAGCTTGTCACATAAAGACGCTTAGTCAAGACCCCTTTGCGTCACTTTTTAATGCACTGGGCACCCCCTTTAGCGTAATTTTTCAACGTGCATATTAGTCGTATATGCTTCAACATGTTGTGAGTTCAAGCAAAACTTCACGGTTATGTTTAGGAAAAGATCATGGTTTGGGTTCAAATAAGTACATGTGTTTCATAACTTAAGTTACATACGTAAATTAAGCTTGTTATGTACGTGGTGTAAGTTAAGTATCTGAAGTTAGTTCAGTAAGTTAAAATAAGTTAACGTTTCACACGGTATAATATAAACATACCAAAATCATCAGTACGTTTTATGTTAGTTAGCAAAGATTTCCTCAAATGCAGGAGGCAATGTTGGAATAATAGTTAACAGTATAACAGTCTCTAAGAGTGATTTTCTTTCCCAAATCAAATGTTTTTGACTGCCGGGCATTTCTAAGTCTCTTTTTGTACACAGACAATGACACAGAGAAATCCATTAAATGTAAATTTTCATTCCGCAAGATAACTCTACGAAATTTGGTAAATCTATATTATTATATCTCGCTGTGTTGATGTCAAATATAGTCAACAACTGCAAAAGTACTTGCCCCTATACAATATAGTATGTTAAATATGGCTTATTGCAGCTCTAATTGAATCTACTGCACACACACGCGTACCAACGTACACATACAGTGACACAAACTGACATTCACACACTCACATCTGCCCTTAAATTAAAGTTTTTTATCATTCTCTATAATGTTTTCATATGTGGTTTTTCCACCACCGGAGAACAGGATATAAATGTGTGTGTGTTTGAGTGTAGCTACTGTGTATTATGTCCTTCACTTACCTGACGAAAGTGTACCTCCCCTGTCTTCCTCCCTCCCTCCCTCCCTCCCGTCTGTATCCATCTTAAGATGTTGGTTGCTGTTTTCCGGTGTTAAGTGTTTTGCTCGGTGTTCAGAGAGGCAACGCGGCCCTGCAGCTCTCTGTTCATTTTGACCTTGTTCAAACTCGCCCTTCCCTCTCTCTCCTGAGTTTTTTTTTTTTTTTTTTTTGTCTTCTCTCCTTTCTCTCTTCTCTTTCTAAAGTTCCTGTTTCCTGTTCATCTCTCAGGCTGCCTCTGTGGCTGTTTTATCCAAAGTGTGGTGCAGTAGCCTTTGGAGTCACTGTCTCTTTGGCCTTTGACAGATCAGGATGGCAGTGTGTGACCATGGAGGATTGGGCTGTTTCTGCATTCATCTTCTTGGTGTCTCTGTCTCTGCCTCCTCTCGCTGCCTCTCTCTCTCTCTCTCTCCCAGTTTCTCTCGCTCTGTGTCTAAATTAAACATTAGTTAAACTGCTGAGCACCAGCTTCGATGGACAGTGATAAAGAAGTAACATTATAGTAACTGTAACATGACATGGTGCTGTACAACCCTAGGGAATGACAAGAGAGAAAGGCGCTATAATCCATTTTAATTTCACTGATATCATTGTATAGAGAGAGCGAGGGAGAGAGAGGCAGTGGTTGGCGGAGCGAGAGGGAGAGGGGAGGAGAGAGAGATGGGAGAGAAGTGAGATGTCTCAGACCAGAGACTGTGCTCCAGCTGACTGCAGTGTCTTGTGGTGACCTAGTTGCAACCCCTTTGAAGTCCACAGGCTGATCTCTCTCTATAGGCTGCAGAGGAGATCTGCTGCATACAGCTTTATTAGACGGGGATAGAAAAAGAGAGAGAGGCAAATCAAAATCATGGGGTCTTGAACTTGCCCTAAACCTCCCTGGCCACAGGTAGATGTGTGCATGTGTCAGGTCGCACATGCTTTCAAGTGTGTATGTGTTATTGAGTGTTTTAGGAAATGTTTATTGCTCCGACTGGGCAGTTGCAAGAACTGCGTGTGTGTGTGTGCGTGTGCGTGTGTGCGTGCGTGTGTGTGTGTGGCAGGAATTCTTTTTGGAACATGTAGCTCTAATGTCAGGGCCAACCACAGCCTTTATCCTTTAGCCCACCACATTAGGAGACAGTGGTGCATTGTCAGGAGAGCTGACCTAGAATAGTCCAATCACTCTACATCCAGCCCCCCGTCTGCCCTCTCCTGTGATCGCCATGCTGCCAATGCCGCAGTCTATACTGTGTGTGTGTGTGTGTGTGTGTGTGTGTGACCCAGTTCAGACGCTGGTGTCGCCAGGCTTGCCCCTGGTGGGGGCATGCATGTTAGGGCACAAACCCTCAGATGTGTGTGTGTGTGTGTGTGCGTGTGTGTGTGTGTGTGTGCGCTGCTCAAGCACAGCTGTAGATGTCTTCTATCATATGTGGTTTGGAAATCAAGCAAAAGGAATTATAGTTCTCTACCTTTTTACTTCCACACTCACCGACTGGATTAGCAGCTTCTCAGTTTAACCCCCGCCCTGTTCTGTCAGTGTAACTGGCTGCACCTGTCGTCCGCACATTTTAATTAAGGTTGTGTACGCTAATTATTAGAACGTGTCCATTTTAAGTTCAGCATGTGTCTAAGAAGGGACAGAGCGAGTACATACAGGTGTGTGTTTTTGTGAATATGATTTTGAGGGATAGGGAGTTTAGACATACACACATGCACGCCGTATGACAGGGCCGCTCACTGAACTCTCTCAATTATTATCTGGAGCTTTTCTCCTGCACCCCTCCATCTCTCCATCCCTGCATCTTCCCACCTGCTCCCCATTGAGAGCCTGTGTGTGCAGACATACGCTGCTAGGGGCATGCTTAACCTTTTTTTTTTTTTTCCTGCTACACAACACAAGGAGACACAGACACACAAGTTGGGCTTCAATTAAAAAAAAAATCTACTTCACTTTTTTTCCTCTTTCTTTCTCCTTTTCCTCCTGTCTTTCATTCCCTTCCTTTGCCTTCTTTTTGAAGTTAGCCTGGGGCCTCACAGAGCCTCATCAACCCTTTGCCTTGGCTAGATTGCATACAGGTACCCTCTGTGGCTATTTCAAATGACTTAATTAGCTTCTGAGTGCAGCGGGTTGGTAGAAGCCTTCTCTCTCTCTCCCCTATTCCTCCCTCTCTCTGTCTCTGTCTCTCTCTCCGTCTTCAGAGAGAGAGAGAGAGAAAATGATTGAGCCCATGTGACACATTTAGTCCCTTGCCGTGTGGTTTCACTTTCTAGGTCATGCTCTGGCTGTGAAGCTGACTGCCTATTACCTCATAGAATAAGACGACACAAACTGACACACGCAGAGAGACGGTGTGATAGTGCATACATCCATGCACACCCACTCCACCCCCATGCATGTACAAACACTCACGACTCATTCTATGTTTAGTTTGATTGTCACTCTGCAATCTTTAGCTCAAGGCTACATCCGCCCACCGTCATTTGTAATTGATCCACTTTTCATTGATGCGATACTTATTAATTCCATAGCCAAACGGCATGTAAGCCAGACAAGTGAAATTTTGGTTGCTATTTGCTTAGCTAGTTTGGCACCTTTGTTTGTTTGGATGCTCAGACACAATCCAACACTGTTTTGTTGTGTTAGGTCCCGAGGCGTGAATTCCCATACACACCAGTGATCAAGGTGTGCGCTTGTGTTTAGACTGTTGCTGCGCCTGTGTTTTTATCAGTGACAACAACGTCAAGGGCATGCCCCACTGCACTGCAAAAATTCCATGTTGCCACATCCATCTCAGCCTGATGCCACACATGCACAACATATACATTACACACGGGTACTGCACACACTCATATACACAAAGTAGCATGTCTTTTCAGCTCCCCTTCCAGGGGCCATAGAGAAAAGAGAAATATGTTGGATGTTTCCACCTTTGTTGTCCTCTGTTGTTGTTCATGGCTTAAAAGCAGAGTCTGTCAGACTGTATACAGCAATGCAAGTGGAAGCAGTCTTCCAAAATGTCAGTTTCGCAAACAATCACAAACCATGTCAGAAGTTTCGTCAATGACAGCTGAACGGTCCCCGTACCTCTTTTAGCATTGTCAACTGTCAAGGTCTTGAAAGTCGGGGGGGGAGGGGGGGGGGCAAAGTTTTTGCTCCATAAAGCTTTATTATAATGAAGTGCCTGACAGAAAGATATGACCACAAGGATGTGATCAGTGATGGTCATCAATGACTAAATGAGTTCTCTCCCCCTCAGGGTCGGAGCGAGATCTCAGGGGTTTAGGAGAGCAATGTGCCTGTTAACTTCTGGCTCTCTGGTCCAGCTATAGCTTGCTGGCCAGCTTCAGGCCTGTGTTAAAAACCTGGGCCTGCTAAATTAAGTTTGGCTGTGTGCACAGCCTGTGGCAGCATACACATGCACACATGTACACGCAAGTGCACTTACAGCTGCTTGAAGTCAGGCATTCACACACAGACACACACAAACACACACTCACTCACACTCACACTCTCCCACAGACCCACACTCACACTCTCCCATTACCCAATCTTAATTGGCTACCTTCCCTCTTCCTCTCTTCCTCTCTATGTCTCTATTGGACAGGCCTACGGGCCTGTTGGTACGCTGGCACACAGCAGCACAGTTTGGCCGTGCAAGCAGGTCTAGGGGCATGGTTAGAATTGGAGAGAGAGAAATGATACAGATGGGGGATCAGATGAGGTTTAGATCGTGATCAGGAGATGAAAGAGGCTAAAATTAAAGAGTAGTATTTCATACTAAATATCTTTAAAATATTAGTGTTACTGTATTTTCACCACCATTTATTCAGGCCACTTGTTAAAGCCACAGAAAGTCGAGGAGGTGATGCCTTTCTCCTTTTCCACTAACTGAGGAGTTGTCATGTGCTGTCAGCCAGCTTGTTCTCCATGTGCCTGTCACTGCTCTGGATAGGAGCTCTGGGTCCCAGCATCCTGCCAATTGGTAAACTGTGTGTGATTGTGTGGGTGTGTGCGTATGTATGTGTGCATGTTGCCCTCAGAGCACTTTGTTGATTCTGCTCTGCAGTGTCAGTGACACATTGAGCGGGTTTGGTGGGAGTCCCCTGGTTTCCCTCGTGCTGTGTTTACTCCATCTGTTTACTCCCCAAAAACACTCTCAAATCTATTACTCCTCTCTCTCTCTTTCCCTCTTTTTTCACTCTCTGTATATCCCTCTTATTTACTCCTGACTTCTCTTGACTTGTCGTTTCAAATCAGTAGCTGTGTGGTAGTCAGGTGGTTTGCCTGTCGACAGCCAGCACTCGTCTCTCCCTCAGCAGGAGGCGGGATTGAGTTTCTCTCTCAGCTATCCATCCAGCTATCTTTTTGTTTGAAGAGCCGGAACATATTCTTTTCCTGGATGGATATTTTCACTTCTGTGTTCTTGATTAATAAAATAGATGTATGAGAGACTGCGGGTGGAACAAAATGATGTCAAACACACAGGAAGCATTTTTTGAAAGCATAACATCACAATGCGTTAGCGCCCAAGTTCATATCTTCACATACCTTATTTCGTCCGACACATTTTTGATTGTAGGGCTACCATTAATCAATAATTAACTTTCCTAATTATTTTGTTTAGAAAATATAAGATTGTGAAAAATACCAAATGAATTTTCCCCAACATATTCCATATTCAATTTCCAATGATGTACGAATTTAAAAACGGCAAATCCTCATATTTGACAAGCAGGAACCACTGATTGTTTGATCATTCTTAATGAATGACCGATTATCTACAAACATTATCTAATATATAAACTGTAATATACAGAATATGTTAAATGTTGAGTAATGTTCGGAGATCTGTGTTTTCCTGTAAATCAGAAGTAAAGAAAAAAAGGGAGAAGACAGGCCGTGGTGTTGAGTCTTTGCGCTGGATTGGAGCCTGCGACCAGTGGTGTTGGCTCCACCAGCGTGTTCTGTGTCTCAATTCACCCTCTCTCTAAAACTGTGAGCACAGGAAGTGGTCACGATGTGGGCTCAGATTCAGAGTTTCTGGAACTAGTGCGTGAATGAATACATTATTTGAGAGGGAATAAATATATGATTTGCTTTCTTTTAAGGCTACATCATAGTCTCCAAAGGTTATCTTTGAAATACCATCCAACAAACTATATTTAAATAAAATATGTCTCCGGATTGTGAAATAATCATTGATTTTTCTTTTCCACACAGCATCACCTTTGAAACTTCATTAAGCTGTGTGCTCATTATGCAACCTGTGCTACGGTTTTATAATGCCAGCCCTGAGTCTGTGTGTGATGGTATGAATTGATAGTTTACATACCCAATGCCAAGGGCACCACCAAGGGCTCATGAATGAGAGATGAAAAGAAGTAGAATTGGAGAAGGGGAGGAAGAGAGAGATATCTCTTTTTTTTTTTTCTCCTCATCCCTGCGACCGGCTAATTAGCCTGCTACACTACCAAGCCTCAGCTGCAGGGACAGAGTTCAATAGTTCACCTATCTACCACTGAGCTACAACGATGGTAAACCTGGATTACCTGCTCTACCGGCAACCAAACCCCAGTATTACAAGTACCTGTCTTGTTCCGCAGCCTGGAAATCAAATCAGTCCAAAGAGCTGGCCAGGTGGACTGTTGTCCAGAGAAGAGGCGTAGTTGCTTACTGCATAATCTCTGTGTATCATGGGGGAAAAAAAGTTTGAGTGGCCTATAAGCCGAAGAGTTTGCATATTCAGCAGTAGCGACACTTTCGGAATGAAAGACAAGCAAAGATTTGTTAATGGGATCAGATTTATGACAACTGTCATTTAAAATGGGATGTTATAAATGCTTTGTCCTAGATGTGTCAGCTACGCCTGTAAATGATTAAAGGCTATTGATGATATGGACCGTCAATTTTTGTTGTGACAAGCTGAAGCATCGGAGATGAGCTCTCATCTCGATATTTGATACTTCAAGAATTAGTGAGGCTTCAGTCCGTCAGCCATTGATTGAGGTTGGTTATAGATCTTATCAATATATTTACTTTATATTCACATATGAAGCATTAAGCAAACACACAGTTCTTAGCTTGCTCTAAAAAGAGTTTTTTTGGACACAATTAATTGCGCGTTAGTATTCTTTGTTATTCTACAAAATAAACCAAAATGTAAATATTTACCACAGTGCCCCCCCCCCCCATACACATACACCTGAAGTGGCCCTAAAACCTCAAATCTTCAAGGTACAGTTCACATGTAGAGGAGACGAGATAATGCTGAATGCTGTGAGAACGGAAACAGGCTAAAGTCCATCTAAGAGCAAAAAAGCGCACACACCACATTTGGTACACCTTCATTATCACATTTCGGTCTCAAATAGTGGACAATGTGTTCTGGTGTGTAGAGAAGAGGCAATCCTGAAGATATGTTATGTGAGTACTGGTTTGTGTGTGTGTGAGAGAGAGAGAGAGAGAGAGAGAGAGGGAGAGGGAGAGGGAGAAGAAGAGACTGAGAGAGACGGACTGATTGACCGAGACAGAGATGCCTTTTATG
>CALSBV010010907.1:3701076-3712410 GCA_943590825.1 Bovichtus diacanthus | reverse complement strand
GTGTGTGTGTGTGTGTGTGTGTGTGTGTGTGTGTGTGTGTGTGTGTGTGTGTGTGTGTGTGTGTGTGTGTGTGTGTGCGTGTGCGCGTGCCAGTCAGTCTAATCAGTGTGATCTAATCAGCAGTGTGTATTGTGGAGTCGGTGACATGCCACTCCAGGCCCGTGGTCCTGTCTCTGAACTGGCTCTCAACCCACTGAGACACCGATACACACTCCTCTGAGAGAGATATCAGTCTGCCTCATCACACACACACACACTCTCACACACGCATGCACACAAGAGGAGAGAGAACGAGATAACAATCATACTTCCACAGCTGATTCCCTATTTTCCCATCGAAGAGGCAACACCACCCTACCTCCTTCTCTCCTCTTTCTCCTCTCTGCAGCCAATTTCAGGTCTATACAGTAGAAACATTTTGTAGATTTCTTTTGTTCTTTTTTCATGCCTCTTTCTTTTTTTCTCTTCCCTTTTTTCCAACTCTTTATGTGATGTCTCCCTTCTCAGAATCGCCTCCCCTGTCTTCATCTGAAGGCAGCTGACAGCTTCTTTCACTTTTCTTTGTCAATTTCTCCTTCTCCCTCTCTGTCTGTCTCTCTAGCTCTCTTTTTCATCTGTGCCTGCCCCCCCTCCTCCATCTGCTTTCGCTTTTGTTTGCCCGGCCCCTCTCCCATCCCAACTTGATAATGAGGAATGCGGTGTGACCCTGACCTCCATCGGCCCTGCAACCACCTCCGACCCCTCCAGGTGACCTCCGGTCCCTGTTTTGACAGCTTGATTAATTACAGAGTGTTATGATTTATGAGAAAAGCAGTATGTAAAAATAATAGACAACAGGTGGTCTTAAAAAAAAAAAGTAGTAGATTTGAAAGAGCTTCTAGTGAGGATTGTGGTGGCGGTGGAGTTGAGGGGGTTGGTCCGTGTGTGTGAGCGAGAGAGGATGTGTTTTACAGCCGCTTTCCATGGTAAATTGCTTTTCAACCATTTTTGAAGGCTACATCGGGTTAATAGGAAAATGTCTATTGCGCCATGCATGGTTTCCTTAGTTGCCACAGCATGGATTTCTGCACATGTATTTGGCCGTATGGTGAGAGGATGAAGGGGATTCCAACATACATGCGTAGCTCCATGTGTGTGCTGTGAAGCATTAACACAGCCATGTGGTAATGACACTATGGAAAATGTGCTGGAACACACAGACATACATGCATACGCACACACAGATACACTATATTCTCCGGCACCTCTTTTCTAGGTTACATCCTGTGAAAATAGGCAGAGTAAATGGCGGGACGGCGCAGCCATAGTGTTTACCCTTCACACTTCAAACACAGCTTGTGATTGGCTGTGGCGACCTCCCCTGACTCATAGACCGGTGGTGCAGCTCCACTTAGAGAGAGGTCAGACTCTTGGACTATTGGAGTGTGTGTGTCAATGTCTGTGTGCTAATACTGTTGCCTTCTGATTTATTGCCAGTTGCATGATTTTAGCCTGTTACACTTTCCCATGCACAGTGCGACAGCAAGTAGGAATTAATATTTTACACATATAAGATAGCAAATTTCATCTCATGAAAGGTCACACTTGACATGAAATATCACACACACACACAGACACACACACACACACACACACACACCCGCACACACACACCTCACATAGCAACAGTCGGCAACCTCGTCAGGACCACCAGTTATCTCTGTGGCTCTCCCTCCTAGGTCACAATAACAGGGCAAGGGTGAAGGGATTCCTCTTTGACCTTTGACCTATGGAGGTCATAGTGGTCCTGTGATGTTCAGTAAGATTAATACCCTGGGCGCAACAGCATGGTCTCATTATTCACCAACACAGTGCCGTTTACTGGCAGACGATACCCAGCGCAGCACACCTACACATTTGTCATCACATCCCGGAGCTGAAATTTGGAGCTGAAAAATACTGTGCTTTCTTCATGATCTGTTGTCATTATGTCATACATGATGCAACAAATATACTGTCATTTACCGTGGCATATATGTACGTATTATTTTAACATGGCGTTGGGTATATGCCTAGGTCTGTGCATACACATGCATGCGTGTGTCTACAATGTTTAGATGTGTCCTGCCATTGACCCCGACCAGCTCAGTCTGTACATATGGCCATGAGTCTCGCACCCATCGCGAGTGTGTTCATGTGTGTTAATGCACTAACTACCTGTCCAGATGGTGAAGTAGAAACATTCATCGACAGGGCTCTTTAAGAATTTCACGAGGTGGTGGAGTTTGTTTACTTCCGACGAACTAAAAGACACACTCGCATTTTGGTGTCATTGTTATCATCATGATCAACAAGCCTTATTTTTTTTGTCACATTTTGTGCAGAAATTAGATTTTGAATAGCTGCCAAATACTTCTTTGTACCCATCATCATTATAATCATCGTCTTCATGTAGCATCGTATTTCCTCCTCCCTCAGCCCATTGAACTCAGGCATTGCCATTTCTCCTTCCTTCCGTGCTCAGTTATTAGTGGCCTTCAGGACAGGGTTGCTCCTGGGATGCCTCCTCTCCTCCCGCCTCCACTCCTCCTGCCTTCCCTCTTTTTTGTAGCTTCTCTGCCTCCCCCTCTCAGCTCACCTCTCTCCCTGATTTATACATTAAATAGTTAGGCAGAAGGGTAGGGAGGCACCTATCATTCCATGATCTATATCTCTCTGTGCCCTCATTAAAAATACATGTGTATGCTTAGGGGAGACAATATAGAATATATAAATCAAAATGCTAACGGCATCAGAATAAGCCTCCTGTATTTATTTCCCTATAGCTTTCCCTCTGTGGGCTCAGGTCTCTTCCTGCTTACTGTATTTCCTTTGCGGTGTGGCACGTGTTTGATACTCTAATATTAAAGTACACTGGAAATATTGTCAATTTATTATGCACGTAATTTGAAAATCTGCCCAAGCAACACTGCTATCTTAGATATGGCATTGGAATCTTTATTAAAACATGTATTTTGATGTAAGGCGATGTAATCAAACGTTGATCATTCAGATATTGGGATGTCTGCTAAGTGACTATGGAGCTGATTTACAGATCTGGTGAGGCAGCTCTTAAATATCGGTGTTGCCGAGTTTACATTCACAGTTGAGTCTTTGCAAAAGACACGCTGATCTTCTGTAAAAAAAAAAAAAAAAAAAAAAAATTGACAAATGACTTGTGTAACATTTACTTGCACAATCGATAGCTCTGACAATTTCCACCTGGACGGTGATTAATGCTACATCCACCCCCAATCTAACAAGCCCCAGCCCCAACCCTGCACCTCCCTCTGTGTGTGTCGTGCTGAGAGCAGATGAAGCAGGCCTCCAAACTTTGTGTGTGTCGGTGTACGTGTGTGTGTATGTTTATGTGGCAATGTCTGTCCAAACACTCTGCTGCTTGATTAACCATTGAGCACAGATAGTGGCTGAACAAATTCACAGATTCACAGACGTCGAGTATGGTAAATAATTGACACATAAACTGGCTTCGGCATTGCACTGAGTGAGTTACTCAACAGTGTCTGTGTGAGTGTTTTTATGTCTATCCTTTCACTAAGGATCTGAAAATAGACAGGTCGGGAGGAGCGAGACAGGAGGAGAGAAATAGAAAATGAAACAGAGAGAAAGAAATGTAAATGCGAGCATGAAAAGAAGCTGAGGCATCAGGGATCTGAAGCTGTGCTATTCTCTTCACTTCCTCCACCCCACTGCTCCACTTTGAACTCATGTATAAATATTCAGCTCCACCTATAAACAATATCCAAATGAGCCCAGACATCCATGCCAAGGTTAAAATCGCTGCTGCTTATTACAGACGCAACTACTTGACTAGTTTAAAAGGTTAGCCTCTTATTCTGACCTAAACTATTTGTGCTCATTAAGATCAAGAAAAAGATAATCATTACCACAGATTCTTATTTACTTTGACCAAATTAGTGTGCGACTACATTAGCGGAAGCGAACACCGAATGCAGTCTTTGAACTTGAAGTGAAAAGTTGAATTTAGAGCAACTTAATTAAATGTGTACTCTTTATTAGGGGAGAAACCTATGCAGTGGGCAATTTGTTTAAAATTAACTCAAAGGGCAGATGGGGAGATGAAGCTCCAGTTCGTCTTACTTTTCCTATATAAACATTTGTGTTGGCTGTTCAATTGATTGCTTAAACTTACATGGATGTGGGGTTAAGCCGAAGATAAAAAAAAAAGAAAGCAAGTTGAGCTCCCCTATCTCATATGTACTGTATGTATTTAGGCGTAATCTTAGCCCTTTATTCTATTTTTCTATATTAATCGTTAGATTTTGCTGCCTTTTTTTTTCTTTTTTTTTTCTTTTACCAACACTGTAAAATAATAGTTAGTAACATTTAGGTATTTTCTGCAAGTACTTGCATGGCCCCCTGGGTATCGCTAGTTATCAAGAGGATGATTGATTTTGTGCTGACAGGCTGATGACAATCCCGTCTCATCCCTTCTCACATCATCCCTAAGATCCACACATGTCTTTTCATAGCCCCAGTGGTACAGTAAGTACTCTCCTACTCTCCTGCTCTCTGAGAAACATCGCTGTGTGTTTGGTTGGGTATGGGGGGTCTCAGACTGGTGCTGTGTTAAAATGAGAAAGGGGGCACCGTGACTTAATCTGACATTACTGTGCGATCTGTGTGGTAGCTCGGCCTGAGGGAGAGGAGGAGTGGGAAAAAAGAGAGAGAGAAAGAAAAGAGGGCGATCGGATGGATCAAGAGGCCCTGCAGGAAAAAAGAAAAAAGAATCTCACGTAGAGACGTAGACAGACAAGGTCACACAGAGCAGGGTGGCCCTGACAGAGAGGGAGAGTGAGAGTATACTTGTTATTACAGTATTTACCTTCCCTCTCAGATCCTTCATACATCTTAATACAGTCCATGTTTTTTTTTTTTATATCTTCCTCCTCCCTGTAAAAAGTTGTGTACTTGTATTTGATGTTGCTTCAGCCACAAGTAACTAAAATGCAAACAAATTGTGACGCCAATGCTTTGCTCTCGCTTATTTTCCAACCTATCTTTTCTTCTCGGTCAGCCATTGTGCCTCGTTTGGATCTCAAACCAGACTGTAGCCTGCAGACATCCCTCCCCTCCTCCTCGTCTTATTGGGTATGCCAGGCAGGGTGACCCTTTCCCCCTTGTCAGTCAAGCCTGAGCAGCGAATCAGGAGCTGCGTATTGCTGAAACAAGGAAGTGGAGCGAAGGCTATTGAGAAAAGGGAGCGCCGTTTGCCCCGATCCTAACAGCCCCTCGATAGAAAACTAATAAAGTAAGCTGCTCGAGATCCCATTTCAATGGAAACCTATAGACTGCACGCTGAATCTCAACATGTAGGATTCATTTGCATGGATAAATAAATGCACTAAGATACAAGTGCAACGCGAAGAATAGCATTTATTTGCTCCTCTTCAGCAAACAGCCAAACATACAACCTCAAATTCACGCAACCATACCATCCACTTTCCTCACTGCATGCACCCATGACCGCTATCAGCAATGCTTTGTACCTGTCAAGTGCTGTCCTTTTCCCTGTGCCCAAAGCCCTGCTCACTACATGAGAGCTCTCACATCAAAGCTTCGCTGAGCTCCACACGCACAGATGAAACACCCTCTCACTCCGGCCGCCTCTCTCCCCGCTCCCACACATTAGACACATTTCATTTCATTACAACGCCACTGGAAAAATAGAGGTGCTGCTGTCTTAAAGGGACATCTTATTTACTCTCTCTTGCACTTGGGTACTCACTAACATGTGGACACACACACGGACACACACACACGCTATCCGCTTTCCTTTCAAATAATGCGACTGGAAGGGAAAATAAGGATCTGTTACCATCAAAGTTCTAGTGGACAAGCGGCATCTAATTTGACCATAAAGAGGGTGCATCATTGTCATCAAAGAGTATTGACAATATTGTTAAGGCAGCGCAGTATGGCTCAGGTTCTGTCATCATAAATCACAAATAATTCTTAATGTCATGATATTTACAGTATATTGCAGCTTCATAAGTTGTGTTTTTTTTACATATTTTTTTATCAATACCTTGCAGATAGTAAGGAGCATTTGGCTTTTCAAAGAGCTTCATAATGCTGCATGTAGGGAGATGGGGAGATGACGGAGGAAGGGTTTCATCACGATGATGAGACAAGCCCTGGTTTCCTTAGCAGCGGCAGCCTTTGTTGTGCTATCTGGTGTGGGACAGGCCGACAAAGGAGCGCTAAGGAGCGTCCGGAGCAGGGTGATGGGGGTCGGGGTGCCCCCCCTTAGAGGGGTCGGGGCGACCCTCTTGACCGCTGGCCCCAGGGCAGGGACTCAGTGTGATGGTGGCACAGGGGCACCCACAGGGCATGGGAAGAGACTTAGCCTGCATACTGCAGCAGAAAGACAAGACTGACCCAACGCTAGAGGACCGTGTGTGTGTGTGTGCGTGTGTGTTTAATTTGAGACGGTGTGTGTGTATAGGACAAAGGCAACGTGACCCAATGTTAGCAATGTGTGAGAGAGAGATTTAGCGGTATAAAAAGCAGGGTGACCCAAGGTTTGCAGTGTGCATTTGTGTAAGATTCACACTTTGACAGCACATCACAACACAAAGATCAGATTTAGCAGGTGTAACCAGTGTGTGTGTGTCTGTGTATGTGGGAGAGACTTGACAATTAGCTAGAAACACAAAGGCCGAACGACCTAACTCTACATGGGTGTATGGCGAGATGTATGGAGAGATTTAGCTGTCACAAAACAACTAGGATGATGAACATTGGCTCTGTGGGAGAAATTAGTTCTGTGGGATTTGGGGTAAGCGTTCACATTGTGCTGTTCAATTTGAATATCATGTTTTTTTTCTTCTCAGCGTTTGTTATTTTGTAGATAGGTTTGGTACACACAATTAGACAATCACAGTAGTAAGTAATTATGTATTTTTAGAAAAATATATAAGGATCACATTTTTTAAAGAGCATTATTTCAATTTAAGTTAAAATTGTAACAAAAACAAATTCCTATTGCTTTGCTGTGCTGTGCTCACTCCGTCAACACCAGACTCATTGTTGTATATTTGGTTGATGGAGAGAAGAATAAGAGCAGGAAGTGTCCGGACAGGGAGAGAAATGCTGTCCTGACACCAACACAGACCTCTGTGTTCAAATAAATGATGGTTTCCGACATAGGCCCCGCTCCTCCAGACTCAGTACGCCGACGACACTGGTCGCCTTTACAGCAATGTCCTTCTGGGTGACTGGACAGCTAAAAGGGTTAGCACTGTTAGTTTGGTTAGGTGTGTTAGCCTCTCCAAAGGAAAGGCCATAGGCTATAGGCCACTCAGGGTTAGCATAAGGACGCTAAAGGCTAGGAACCAGGCCACTTGAGGTTACCAAAAGTCTCGCTTAAGGCCAAGAAGGGTTATTGACCAGTAAGGGTTAGGGTAAGAGCACTGAAGACTAAACATGGTTGTAGGCCACTCGGGGTTAGCATCAGAACACGTGGGCCAGTGTTGCTAAACCGTTACCTTTTGGCCTTGTGAACGAGGATTAGGGGAAAGGACAAAATACACACAAAGTGATGTGATGGTGGTTAAGTGCAAAAGGCTTCTTAAGAGGTTTATTTTGTCTTTCTGTCCTCCTTTGTTTGTTGGAAATGTAGTGTGGTTTTCATTTTGTCATTGTTTAGTTTTTTCTCTAATACATTTTATTTTTCAGTTTGGAGTTTAATCATTTATTGGTTTTAAATTGTACTTAGTTTTTATAATGTTGCTGCCATAGGCTGAACTGGTCTTGTCAGTTATTTTATCAGGCTGCCACCAGTGGGCAGTGGCACAAAGCTGGTGTGGATCTGGTTAGACTACGTCTCTCTTCCTCTCCTTACTTCTCTTTTCTATCTTTGTCTTGTCATTTTATCTATCTATCTATATATCTCCTCTGCTTTCACTCTTTCTTCCCTCTCTGTCTCTGCCTGTTTCTTCTGCTCTCTGTTCTCCTCACCCGCTCCTATTTCTTTTTCATCTGGCGATCCATCTGTCTGAATGTGCGCTTGTGTGTCTTAGCTTCTGTATTTGTGTGCAAATGTCTCTGTGATGTCTGCAGGCTGAATTAAGTCACCCTAATAGATCCTCATCCATACCTCTCCAACTTCACTTTTTCTTCTGTACATACAGACTAATAAAAATCAGTTATGAGAAACATCATCTACCTAGAATTTGCATACAAACTATAACGTGGACATGTAGTTTTTTAAAGTCATAAATCACTTGCTAAATTACCATTGGACTTCCTGTGCCTTGGAGTAAAATGCAAAACTTCACTCCATCATCACGCAGCTGCCTTTATGTAGCAGGATAATCTTTGAAGCTAAAGCTAGAATTTCAAATTACATTTGTTGAATTTTCAACTGAAAAAAGCTGATGTAATAGTGAAATCATTTTTTAAACATGTACTTTAAATGTAATAATTAAAATATTTTCTTAAATTAATTATCTTTATATTTCTAACACGCTGTACATTAGAAATATGTCCAGCGAGGGAAGGAGAGCCTTGTCTGAATTTGAAAGGGAGTGAAAATCAAAACTAATTTTATAATCCGAATAAGTGAGAAAGTGTCATTTTGCCGTTGTCAACACACGGCAGGTGCTAAGGGAAGGGGTGTGTGGCAGGTTTGATGGCGATGGGCACAGGAGGGACACACTCAGGCTGCGTCAACGGAAGAAAAGCACAATGTGTTAACACTTATTAAGGAAGAGGAGACGTGCCGCCTCGAGTAGACAGTGTGTGTGTGTGTGATGGCGATTTGCAGAGGAAGCTGAGCGATGCTGCCTCTCTTAACTCCCTCTCACAACTCCTAAAGGTCTTTTTGTCAGCACTGATGTCTTTCATACTCCTTTAGTGTGTGTGTGTGTGTGTGTGTGTGCGTGCGTGCGTGCGTGCGTATCACATCACAATGGGGGTTGCGTGTGTAAAGCACAACCAAAGTGAAACAGGAATCCATCCATTTCCTGCTTTGTTTCAGAGTGCTTGGGATAATAAACAGTTAATTAAAATGGCTTCAAAGTTGAAGAAGTCACCAAAGGCTACAAGAAAACTTCCCTTTCTCCACAATACATTTCCCTTCAGTCATTCTTTTTTCTTATTGTAACCACTTGGGTTTATTTCCTCTTACTTTTTCCTCTTTTTATTTTTGCCATTTCGAAGCATTATTGATATTAGCGTGATCATAGTGTGAAGTCCGGCACACACAATAACATGCACATACACAGATGCGTATGCAGTTGGGGCTAACTCTTTCGTTGAGTGATGGTGGCATCGATTGGGTTTGATATTAAGTGACACATGGCCTTTGGAGTCACTAAATGCTACTCACCGACTGAAACCACCGGCGCTGAATTCCAATCCCCCAGTTACTTCTCAGGCTTGTCCCTGCAGTGACACTCTCTCCTCTATCTCTTTCTCTGCCATTTCTTTCAGTCTGGATTTGCGTCATTCTCCCAGTCGTCTCACAATCTGCGTGTTGTTACGGTATTATTTGCTCATAGATACCCACTACCATGCTCTTTCTTAAACAACTTGAGCCCCTATCAGACCTAGACTGAGCAGGAACGTTTTCTTCAATGTAGTAGAGATTATCATGCGGTGCCGTATCAGTTTACCTTAGTAGGCTTGACTAAGTTAATGTTGTCTTTTTCTGAGACAAAAAAAAACTAAACAAAAACAGTTTTTTCAACATTACATTTTAGTTGGTTTAATAAAGCTTATGTGGGCATTTTCAAAAGTAAGAACAAAAAAATCTTGAAATATATAAAAAAAAATACACAATCTCTCTTGGTGCTTGTTTAATAATTATTTTTCTACAGATCTCTCTCTCTCTCTCTCTCTCTCTCTCTCGTTATTATATTTGTTATATTATACTACCTCAATGATGAAATCAATGAGTATATAACATATCATAAATGCTGTATGAAAATCTCATGTAGATGGTGCTGATGCCATGGCTCTAATAATCTCTAATCTCATACTTATGTTTCTCATCTGTTTTAGGAGGGCTACGGTGTGATGGTGCTCAACCCCAATGAGAACTACCTGGAGGTGGAGAAGCCAGCCATGTCCTCTCCCCTGCCCTCTCCTACTGAGCCCTCGGACGAACCCGCAGAAAAGAGGGAACGCAAAGATGACAAAGAGGGCAAAAAGAAGAGAGAATTTTATGAGAAGTATCGTAACCCACAGAAGGAGACGGAGACTGAGCGAATCCCTATACGGGTAAGCCAGAGATGGACGGAGGCGAGACAGAAAAGGAAGGCAGGAAGGAAGTGAGAGCCACAGCTGAGGGACAGAAGGATAGATGTTTGTCAAAAGCAGACTTGGTGGGGGAGGTTTACAGAGTGACAGTTTAGGGTCGTGGGAGGAGGTAGGAGAAGAGACATAGGTGAGAAAATGGGAGGGAGGAATTTGGGCAAGTTTGAATGAGACAAAAAAGGCAATAAGGTGCGGGGAGGAGGAAGGTGGGAGGCGGCTAGCAGAGGAAGCTAGGGAAGGAAATGTTAGGTAACAAGGGATGATGGGAGGATGGGAGGCAGAGGGAGAAAGAGAGGCTCTTGTGTGGTCAGCCTGTGTGTGAAGAGGTTGGCTGTGCTCCAGTCGCCTCTCAGTGAGCAAGTGTTAACCACATGGCTACCTCCCTCTCTCCCTTTTGCTCTTTCCCTCTCTCTCTCTCTCTCTTTTTCTCTCTCAGATGGTAGGCCGGTCAGTGCAGCTCTGGCCCTTCACTCCTGTTAACCGTTGGGATTATTATCTCCCTAACACACACTCTGCAAACACAGTGCAACATTCTTATCATGCTACACTGCCCGTACACCCCCTAATCATACACACACACACACACACGTATACACATGCACACACACTTAGCTCGGCCAGTTTACCTTGTGGTCAAACAAAGGAAGCAACCCTTTGAATAAATCTAGTTACATTGTGAAAATAAATATGGGCAAAGTGATGAAAAATGTGAACAATGTTGTCCTCGTCATAGTCTTTTTGTTTCACCCTTGCCAACAAAATTCATAATTGGCCTCCTCAATGGGGTCCAGCCAATTAAATTTTTTTCTTAAAAGCTCTCATTCAGTAAGAGTTTGAAGATTAAGTGCACAATGAGCTAGGCTTTTTCCCTTCAAAGGGTTTCATATTAGAAAATGTCCTCATCGATTATCTGTGTCTTACTTTGGTTGATGGCAGATGCATCACAGCAGTGCATGTTCATTTCTGTGTGTGTGTGTGTGTGTGTGTGTGTGTGTGTGTGTGTGTGTGTGT
>CALSBV010010907.1:3658285-3698655 GCA_943590825.1 Bovichtus diacanthus | reverse complement strand
CACACACACACACACACACACACACACACACACACACACACACACACTCTCTAGCCCCTGATAGAGCTGATTAATACGCTTCCTTACACACATTAATAAGCTCTTAACTGCTTTTAGGATTCTTACTTTTTAGCCTTAGGTTCATAGTGTGCAACCTCTCAACCTTATCTAATCCCTCTCCTCTCCTCCAGATCACACACCACTGGGCCATGTTTAGGGGGTTGTTGGTGGAGGACGGAGATAGAAAGAGAGGACAGAGGGAGGGATGGAAGGATAGAAAGTCTGATCGGAGGGATGCTGATGAGGATAGTGGGGGGGGGGGCACTCTCTTTGCCATATAGAAGTTTGGGAGTTCACTTTACTCTGAATTTTAGCAGTAATCCAGTTAGCTATTTTCTGTCAGCCAAGCGGAGGAATGGCAGGAACAAAAGGCACATTCATGGGCTTAAGAAGCTTCCAAAGAGTTCACCCAAGGCTGGCTGGCTGGGATTAGGCCAGCAGGCCCTGGAAAGAAGAAGGGGGAAAAAAGAGCAAAGGGGACAAAAAACAGAGCTTCGCCTTTCTTTAAGCACCACTTATTTTTATAAATGACTGGAATAATTTTCTCTCTTAGTTTTTTATGCTTTTCCTTTTAGCATCTCACATTGTACGTTGTTCAGAGAGAGAGAGAGAGAGAGAGAGAGAGAGAGAGAGAGAGAGAGAGAGAGAGATAGACAGAGGCCCTCACTCCAAAAGCATTTTTGAAGTAGCAGATTGAAGCTATTCCTTCTCCCGCTGTATTCAGCTTCAGTGCAACTTGAAGAATGAGAGATCTATATGATTGAGACCGGTAGATGTTGAATGCTTTAATGACATCTCTCTGCTTTGCTCTTTAATCATTCATTTATCACAGTCATACCCTGATGAAGGAACAATATTGGGACTCTTCATTGTACTAGTGTTTACACAGTGCATTGTTTAATTCCCTTGTTTTAAACCCTTTTTTTTTTTTTTTTTACCTCTCACTCTGATTACTGTCGAGAGTAAGGGTGGGAAATAAGAAAGGAAGCCGAGAGTAAGTGTAGCAAATAAGACTTCATTTTATTAGGTTTTTCTTTTTGTGGCTTTTGTTTTGTTGTTGTTTTGCATATCGTACCTTTTGTTTCTGCATGTTTTGAGTATTGTGGTCTCCGGTTTGTTGGTGATGGATGTCTTGTACTGTCTCATGCTTATTTAACTGTTGTGGATTGTACGGAGTCTGTTTCCTAAAGGAAGGAGCATTCATTATTTAGGCCTGGCCTCTCCAAGACCCATTATTCCCAGCCGCAGCTGTCCACAGGGGCTGGCTGAGATCCTTGTCCTTGTCCGTGTTTAGCAGATGATGTCCTGTTTCCCCATGTTCTCACTGTACTACAAAACGTCCCGAGGATTCACTAAAGCACACACACTTACACACACCAAAACTTGATTATAAACATTAAGACATGGACACACAAGCACACACACTGGTAATTGTATTTGACATGGCGCTACAGTGTTCTCTATGGGACTGGGTTTTTGCTCTTTGTCACCTTCACCCCTTTGCCCCAGTTATGTGGCCCACAAGCAATTATACAGACAGGGTTTATTTGACCTTTGACCTGTGGTCGTGCCAAGAAGTGAGGCTCAGCATATCCAAGGACAGGTAGGGACTTGATTAACCTCTGAACTTGGTCAGAAGAGGGGTCAATAACCAGGGTTAGAGGGCAGTTCACCTGCTTGCTGCAGAGAACAAATTGGCTGGATGCCATCTTTGTATTTGGGTGTGTGAGTGTGGTAGAGAAAAAGCTTTGACCTGTGTGCATATGTATCTGTCTTTGTGCACTAAGTTCTCATGTTTAAGGCCACAGTACAAGCACATCGTGGCGTGTGGCGTGTTTTAACTTCAGGTTTATCTTGTGTTCGAATTTAGTGGAACAGTGAATGCTTCTGACTTCTCAACGTTTTAAAGGGAAGTGAGTCTGTTAGATTTTGTGCTTGTTAGTGTGCGGGAGCGTTTCTAGAAATCTGTTTTGTGTAGTACATAACATCTGTGTGTACACATACCTGTGTGTTTGCTCAAGGCAGAACCGGTGTAGCTGGTCTCAGATCCCTGCTCCCAATCTTCTAGTCAGGTCAACCATCAAACACATCCATCCTGCCCTCCCTCGCACCACTGAGGTCCCCCCCCCCCCTCTCTCCTTCTCCTTCTCTCTCTCTCTCTCTCCACACAACCCTGTTGTGGATACAGGCTGACCCGAATAAAGACATACACAGACGCACACACACACGCATACACACAAACACAGCACCTCAGGGTCATCCTGGAACAAACACAGCCTTGTCTGCCTGCCCGCTCTCCTTTGCCTTATGTCAATTAATGGCTTGCAGTAATTTCACCTGACAATCCGGGCGGCAGCGCGGGGCTAGCCGAGATGTCACAGCGATGACCTTTCTGGCCCGCAGCCGCTCTTTTCTAATAAAGAATCTCACAAACCCACAGCAACTTCCTTTGTACTTTGTTAATGAGTTATTGATTTGAAACAATGCCCTGGCAAATATTGTCAGAGCAGACTGACCCCACCAAGGTCATGCTATTTCATTGTATACAGTCTGAGCACGCTAATATGCACGTGGGATCACATGGACGCTTTAGTTTTTCTCCTTTCTCTGGCTCTCTCTCCCTCTCTCTCTCCTTTTACTGTATATCCCAAAGTCAAATAACAGACCTACACATTAATTTATCTCTCTCGCTCTCACTCTCTTACACACACACACACGCACACACACACACACAGTCCCCCCCGCCTTGTTAGTCTTGCACACGTTTTTCACCTCGTTCTTGCTTTTCCCTGTCTCTTTCTCACATCATTATATTCCCAACTCTCCATAGGTACTATACCTGCTAATTACCCACAATGCTACAGTCATTATTTTCCCATCTCTGCCACTAATTTGCTCCATACCTTCCTTTCCCCCACTCTAGCAGACCCATCAGCTCCCAGACAGCTTCTAGCTAACTTCAGCTCTCTGTCGGCCTTAAAAGAGGGTAAAGAAAGAAACAAAGACGAGAGGAGAGAGAAAAAAAAAAGGAAAAGCGATGGCGAAGGAGTACACGTCCCAGACATTGATTAGAATGCAATTGCAAACAGGTGTCGTTGAGGTCCACTTTTTAATTGTGTGCATAGAGACTTGTACGCAATCACGCACACACGCACACACATACTAACTTACTCTAATAGCCTCTTTGCTAACACCAAACATGTAATTATGTACACTGCTTATTTAATATTTAATCATTAGGCCAAATGAAAACAATCCTGTTCTGTGCTGATCAGGACATATTAAAGAGTATAATGACTGGGGCTGCAGGTGGGTATACCCAGTGTGTGGCCTGAGAGCAGGAGGTGTGTGTGCGTGTGCGTGTGTGTGTGTGTGTGTGTGTGTGCGTGTGCGTGTGTGCAGGAAGGAACTCTCAAATAATATAGTTGTGTGATGTGTTTTTGTAATACTCTCGCTCTTACCCCTTGAAATACTTATTGACAGTTTTTGCAAGATTGAAACCAGCACTGCCCAAGAACCCCTGTGAAAGAGTCCAAACCCAATAAAGTTGTTTAGGGATCCCGTGACACTGTCCCGACACTTCTGGCTCCCACTGAAAGGTTTCTGAGTGTAAAAAGTATAATGGCTCCTATCCACTAGATTCCTTCCGGTCCATACTGCTCACCATCTCCCGACTTGAAATTCCAGCTTCCTCAGAAGTTTTCTGAGGTTCTATGTGTTTTGGATGAGGAGAAGGAGGAGCAGAAGAGAGGTGCAGGGAGGTCTGAAGTGGTTGTTTGTCAGAGTGTGTTGATGTTGTTAGATTCATTGTTTCCTGTGTTGGTCAGACACTGGGTTTGTGTTGGCGTTGGGTCTGTTATTCTGGCTGCAGCACACTCCTCTCCTCCGCTCTCCTCTCCCTGCTTCTCATTACAGTGAATAAACACAGAGCAAGTATTGGACCGGACAACTTTTGAAGGAACAACAGAGTGTGTGTTTGTGTGAGAGTTTACATCTGTGTGCATGAAATTATGTCTGATGTTGGAACGGAGTACGAGTTGTTATTTTGTAAGCCATGGAAAGAGCTAAATTGAACATATTCTAGAAACTAGACAATTGCAAGGCAACTGTTTGAACCACTTACGGAGCATAAGTGAGGTATATGGAGCTAAATCCAGTCAATTTCAGTAAAAAAAACTGACGCCAATGACAAAGTTCCAGACGTACTTGGTACCAATAGCAGTGTGTGAGCAGTAAACTATGCCAGATTGTGCAGTTCAACAGCCACACTTTAGGTGGACTTTTAATTGCTTACTGCGCACTCGCTGCCACCGGTGTTTTCCGACGAGTGACGAATCCACTCTCTACTCAGCAGGACACGACCTCTTAGCTGACGCACAAACACGCAGTAGTGGGCTAGCCTCCCTTCACCCCAAATTTAAACAACAAAAAAAGTACGTTATTTCCTCCTTGTCGATTTAACAAATCATAAAATTGCCATATCGAAATAATGTGTTTTACAAATATCTGGGGTGGATCTATAAAACATGGACAGGCAGCGAGAGAGCGGGGTCACTTTTCCATAAGTGCCAGCTGCCGGTCAAACAGCCGACTACTGTGTGTGTGCTCAGCTGAGAGGTCGCGTCCTGCTGAGTAGAGAGCCGATTGTTGACTCGTCGTATTAAAAAATACCGATGTGGAAGTGGGAAGCGTCATATCCTAAAGTATGGCTGTTGAACTGCACAATCTAGCATAGTTTATTGCTCTTATACTGTTATTGATATAGAGTACGGTCTAAGACACCTTGCTTAACGGAACTTTCTCACAGGAATAAGTGTTGAAAAGTGTTGAAACATACTTCTCGCAGTACCTACGTTTCCTGAAGGGAACATGATTCAGGAAGTTCCGCAGCCTTCTTTGTTATGCCGTCACTCCCATTTTCCACGCCCCTCTCAGTTAATGCCACGCCCCCCGCGCCATATCAGGGCCAAAAGTCTTACAGTGAAAAAATACGATCTGAAAGTAAGATAAATAAGATTTGAAACTGTAAAAAGATAAGACCTGAATCTGAAAACATAAAATCTGCAAATGAAAAAACTCAAATATCAAAATATACATGAAAGTGAAAAAAGTTTAAATTAATTATTTATTCCAAATCATTACAGAACTGAATCAAAATAATATTCAACCTGAAAAAAGTCAGATACATTTTAGTTTTTAGTTTAGTTCGATCAATTTTATTCATGATATATTTTATTTATTTATCTAAACTTTTGGCCTGGATTTAGCTCCATAGAGGTAGATAGTCCTTCTCAATGTCACGTAGCAGGTTACAGTTTTAATGGTGATGTAAGTTATAACACATAATCAGAGTTCTGCTGATTGGGTAACAGCTACTTGGCTAAAACCACATTTTTGCTAGTTGACTAACTGTACTGTGTGTGTGTGTGTGTGTGTGTGTGTGTGTGTGTACAGTTGTGATCACCCCTGCACAATCAAACAATAACTCAGCCTCCTTCACCCACTCTTCTTTTGCAAACTGCTCCAGTTCTCTCATATTTGAAGGGTGCCTTCTTCCAACCGCTGTTTTTAGACGTCTCCACAGGTGTTTAAGAGGATTTAGATCTTGACTCATTGCCGGCTACTTGAGACCAGTGTAGTATTTTTCTTTTGAACCATTCCTGGGTGCTTTTAGATTTGTTTTTCCTGCTCATTGTCCTGCTGAAGGGCCCGTGAGCTTTGATGCAGACGCATCTTTGTGACACTGGGTGGAACATTGCGTTCCAAAAGTCTCTCTCTCCTGGGGTCCTCCCGCGTCTTCTACCGTAGAACCCCCTCTCAATGAGATGGCGAAAGATGATGCAAGTTGAAACGGTTGCACCTTGTGTCTGAAGGTCAGCTTGGATCTGTTTCATTCAAACAATCCTTCGCTGCAATCTTTGGTCAACTTTTCTCTTGCATCCTCTTCCAGGGAGGTCGGCTACAGTATCTCGGGCCTTAAACTTGTTGATAACATTGCGCACGGTGGACGCATGAACATCAAGGTCTCTGGAGATGGACTTGCAGCCTTGAGATTAGCCATTCTTGGCTATGGTCTTCTGTCTGACCTCAGACAATTCTCTACTTTTCTTTTTTTCTTTTCTCCCTGCTCAGTGTGGTATACACAAACAGCAGAATGAGTACTTTGCTCCATCCACTGGTTGAATGAGTAAGATTGCAGTCCGCTGTGACTCACCACTGGTAAGTTCAAGTTGAATCATCTTCTTAAAATCCAATTATTTCTTGCCATTTCTAATAGTAATGTCCATGCCATTTTTGGATTTCTGGGGATCTAGGATGCGGTATTTTTTTTCAGCTTTTTTTTTGCTTTGTTCCTCTGTAAACCAAATAAATACTTACGTATATGACAATAAATGCACATTAGTTCTGTTAGCATATACTGTACGTAGCTGGGCATCTGCATGTGTGTGCGCGTCAACATGTTTATGAATTTCAAGTCCAAATTTGAGACAGCCTGTCAAACTCTTTCTGTTCGACACAAACGGATATACTGTGTACCCTCCATTGTATGTATGGCTCTCTCTCTCTGTCTATCTCCTTTTCTCTAGATTTCTCCGCTATTTTATTTCTTTTTGATAATAGTTAGCTGTCAGCATCTGGAGACTTTCTGGTCCTGAGACTGTCTAGGGCGTAGTTTCATATTTTATATTCTCCGAGGGGACAGTATGGATCACTATATATTCGGTAAACACACACACAAACTGCACACACCCTCAAATATCCCTTGACAGTCATGGCTGAAGGATGTTGGCAACAGGTGTGCAGTTGGGACGCTATTCTGACAGTGCTGGCAGATGCACACACATAAACATACACAAACATAAACAGACAATTTCACACACACACACAGTGCCGTGAAACTGTGGAAAATAAATAAATAAGTTAAGATACTGTTTGAGAGCTGGTGACAGGAAGCCGGTCTCGCAGGGCGGTGTGCTCCACTGCAACTAATTAACCCCAGGAAATAATTGCAACAATATGCAAATGCTGTTTAGATAATTCACTACACTGCCATGCCAGGTAGTCAGTCACTCTGTCGCCTGCCGCTTAGGGTGTAGGCAAAGAATCTGTGTTGTTGTGTGATAGTTTGGTTAAGAGTCAGGATCATGGGGGGACTCATTAACCACCATGAAGACATCAACTGTGCAATGTGTTTCTTTATATTCATATATTAATTTTGTCAGCTAGCACCCTACGCTTTGTCTGCAATCAGTTGCTATCTGCAATTTTGTAGTTATTGATGAAGTAAATGGCACACACGCACACACCTTAAGGTGCTATGTACAGCAGCTAACTTCTGCCTAATGTCTCCATGTCAGGCATTGTCACTAAAGGGTGGGTGGAGAGATGGACAAAACAGGAGAACAGGTGGCATCAGCAGAGTTAGAAGAAGGTAGAAGAGAGGGAAGGAGCGAGGGAGGGAGGCAGGCTAATGAAATGGGCTTCACAGATGAAGGGTGACATGGCGGAGCAGAGAGGAGGGAGACTTCAAAGGACTTTGATGTCACAGCCTTTCAGACAGACAACTCTGCTTCAGCCAGCCTCTCCGTGCATGTAGGATAGCACACACACGCACACAGACACACACATATGTAGAGCACTGATGGCAGAAGGGCAGGGCAGAGCGGAGTTGCCTGGTCTTGCATCACACTCTGTGAATTGAGGTGGGTGCTGACACTACAACCCTCTCATGCTAATCTAGCAGTAAACACAAACACTCTGACAGGTTAATTTACCTCTAGACAAACACAGCAACAAAAACACACAGCAGCACATCATCAAATAGTGAAAGAACACACACTCTTGCACACAAACTTGTACACACAGATACGCGCAGGCGAAAGCATGTCGTCAAATCGCAAACTTTCTTCTAAACGTACATTTTAAACCATATTTTATGAGGCGTGTGTGTTCTACACTATCTCCTCAATTACCATCTTTAGGAGAGTGAACGTTAAAGCAATTATCTTTCTGTGATAATATACTGTCTTACTTAGTAAAAATAACACATTTCTGGAAACTAACTGCAGAGTCTCTTAAGACACCTCTTCTGTCCTTTACCTTATATCACTAATTATTTGTTTTGGAGTCACATGGAACATTTTGACACTCAATTAACCGATGAGCTTCCATTCTCTGTAGGCCATGTGTTTGTTTATTACGAGATATTCTTTTTTTCATATACATCTGTATGCTAATTAAAAATAATGTGTGTGTGTGTGTGTCTATGTCTGTGTGTGTGAATAGCGTGTTTGCGTTGCAGTATAGTGCCATCTTAAAAACAGCGTGGTGTTGTGATCTAAGAATACAGGTGTTTCTAGTCGGCAAAGCTCCATGTGCAGTGCAGCCTCTTGTGGGAATGTATTGTTGATTTCTATTGTGAACCAGACAGTTTGATAGGAAATCAAAGTCTACAATCAATGTCACAAGTTCATTAATGGATGCCCTTTTCTTGCCTGTACTTTAACTATTGTTCTTTTCAGCCCTGGATAAGCGCTTACATCTCTGGTTAATTAAACATGTCTTCTGGTCGTCGTCGTCGTGTGTCTGTCTGTCTGTCTGTCTGTCTGTGTGTGTGTGTGTCTGTTTGTGTGTGTCTGTGTGTGTGTGTGTGACCATGAGCGTGCAGATGAGAAGGAGAACATCCACGGGGGTATTTATTTGTGAAAAACTGTGCCGTTTTGTATATGCACGTGTATATCTCCTCTCTATTGTTTTTTTTTCCTTTGACCTTCCCCTGGTGTCTTCCCATTATGCCTCTACTGGTGTATAGATGGGCCATCGATTCAGCAACGGGGTACAAATTAAGATTTAAACGTTACGTCACCCAGCTTATTGAGTTTTACATTTAGGGCATTTGCAATATGCAAGACTTATTGATGTGCCGAAGTGTGGCTCTTTATAGAATCCCCTCTGGCCACCTCCACTTTTTAGTTTCTCTTTTATACCTTTCTTTTTGGCTGGCCCCAATGTGCAGGTTTTGATGCTGTAGCATTAAATTAAAACAGTTTGATTACTCTATTGATGCTCCAGTTTCACTGGCTGAACACATGTCCTACATGTTTTGCCCAACTGAGTTTGTTGACAGCCTTCAAGCTCCTAAGATTTACATCAGTCTTCTTTGCTATGGATATAACATTAGAGTTTCTTGTGTTGCAGGAAAATGGTTCCTCCGAGGAACACGTGCTGTATGTGTGGGACCACTTTGTGTCCAAAGCCGAAGCCAAGAATGTCTTCATTATGGCCCACAGCTACGGAGGGCTGTCTTTCGTTGAGCTGGTGAGTGTTTTAGTTTTCCGCTTATCCTTCCTACCTCCCACCGACAAAGAGACACACTTAGACACACAATACACTCCTGTCAGCACAATCACTCCCATACATGTTCATGTCGGTAAACATGCACCTAACTCTTATACAAACTATGATTTAAGTTTGCTATGCTACAGCGCATAGTAACATTCACACATGCACACAAACATGCTAGTATTCAAAAACATGACATATTCTCAAATACACACACACACACATACACACGTGCAGTGCAGTGCTAGCACCAGTCACCTCAGGGAGACAGGCGGTACAGTGATAGTGTGTGAAACATAGTGGAATGATTAAAAACAAATAGTATTTAGTGTCTTTGAAAAAGTACTGCTTCTGTAAAAAAATCTGGTTCATCCTTGTCCTTGGGCACTATCCACCTCCTCTACACATCAAGAACAGGAGAAAAACAGGGGAAAGAAGAGGGCTGGATAAAGGATTGTGTAGGGATGGCAATGCAACAATAGTGGTACTGTTAAACCAGATCTGCTGCAGAGCATGCAGATCTCAGAGCCTTTAGAGAGACAGAGGATAGGTTGAAAGATGGTGGGAGGGAAGTGGATTTGAAGGAATTAATGGTGCACAGGGGAGGGTGAAAATAAAAGTTTGGCCAGCATCTTGGCTTTATAACCGCACCCCTTCAGCTAAGTGGGCCTACAGTGTGACTTGTGCGGGTTATACGAAGGCTTCTGAGGTTAACGTTATATTTTCTAGTCTTTGTTTTACTGTGATGTCCTAGTGGGATTCTGCATCACATATTGATCATCACTGTCTCGTCTGGTAGTGTTTTAATGACTAGAGTTACCTAATAATAAAGCTTCAGTGTGCAGATAGCCAATCATGGTGAGTTATCCTTACCGGGTCGTCATGGTTGATGGTGGGGAAGTTTATGTTTATACCCTGCTTGCTACTTGCTGCTTGATTTACCATCCAATCTAAGTCTAATGTGTATACTAGTGATATATACAGCAAACAAAAGCTCATGTACTGCGTAGTTAATGTGCTTCAAAAAGGATAAAAACCTTGCTCTGACTTTGAGCTCTTTCGTGTTTTATTTAATACAATGTTTTTGACCTAAGATCATGATACAGTAACTTTAAGTTGAGCATGCCACACGTAAATGAGTCATAAGCAGTACAGATTCAAGTGCCAGGGATGTCACGCTGATAAGCTACAGTGCATCCTTTCTCACGCCAATTCCAGCATATAGTAGCTCTATAAGAAAAAGAAAAGAACAACCAAAAGTTCACTTCTGTTATATGTGCGGCCTTTGAAGTTCCAACCACCATGTGTACTGTATGTAGCAATCTTGGCTCAGTGCCCGGCTTATTGTGAACATGATGTGCTAGCTGGGTGAGCATTTCAAATACTAAGGACCGCACTGTATTAAGCTCTGCTGGCTAACACACTGTACTAGTTGTGTGTGCAAGCCTCTCCATGATCTGAGAGCTGGGTTACATCGCCAGTCTGCTGGTTTCTTGATCTGAGGATTTACTGTTAGACTCACACATCCCATATTATTCAGGACATATCTCTTCTCTTTTCTTCCTAAGGAGAAGAGGAGGGAGGCAGCACAATGAGGATATGGCTAGTGGGGGATTAAAGGTGGACACTTGTCCCACTGGTGTTTTCAGGAATATTTTATTTTATTTCTTTCTCTTTCACCTACTGTTTTTTTTGTTTAGTATTTTGTCATTTTAATTTGGCTGCTAAATATTCATGCAGTGTTTTGTCCATGACAGCCTCACCGTCTCCTGGGCTTTCTTGCTGTGTGACGAAGACTATTCTCTCTATTTGTCTCTTTCTGTCTCCCTATGTTTCCCTCAGCCTGACTCCCTCTCTCTGTGTAGAGGCCTGGACGTGGTGTATAACAGCATTCTTTTATGTGATGTCCTTGTCATGTGAAAACCATCTTTAAAACACTCGTATACAGTATGTGCATATATAAATACACAGCATATAGCAGTATGGGCACGAGAACATCAACACAGAGACTTGAAAGTTCCTTGTGTTCACTTTAAGTGACAAGGTGTTCGTATACGCCATTGTCAGTTTCCCTCGAGGCCATTCCCACTTCTGTTGTCTAGCAATGTCGAAACGCCTTCACCTCTTCCAAACTGACTCACACTCATAGTTTCTATTAGCTACCCGCAAATGCCCACCTGTACTTATCAGCAACTTCGTCTATAGAGAGCAGTGTGCAGACTTGCAAGGTCGTCGGAAGTGTAGGGGAAGGAGACCATTGCCTCCCCCACACACACACACACACACACACTTTACGCCCCTGGCCCGATTTTAGGTGTTGTGGCTGGTGTGATCCCATAGTTATTTATCTTGTTATTATTGTTTTATTGTTCAGGTGCATATTATATATAAATATTCTACTCTGGGCTGTTTGGCTTTTTTATCCAAATACACTCAAACTACTTGCACTTTACAGTAGTGCCCTATAAATATACACATGGGATTTATAGAAGCCACTATACGATTCTTCCTTGTTATCGCTGTCTTTCTGCACTCCCTCACACACAAGCATGCACAGACTCATGGACATACATGCTCACACCATCTACTTAATTGAGGAGAAAGTGGTCCAGCGGGAGGGGATGGGAGGTGTGTGTGCGCATGAGCTGGAGAACGGAGCCTTGCGGGATGAACCGTTTGACACATGAGAAGACCCAGAGAAAACAAGCTGTCTGTGGGTTAATTACTACTCCCCTTTGCAGTTAATAAATACATTTCTGATCAAGCACATCAAAAAGGCCCGCCATTAATTTCTCCTGCTCGCTCCCCTTTCTCCGGAGCATGTTAGCCCCTGTATGGAGCGCTCAAGTGTTTCATTGCAATTTGATTTCTTTTAAAACACTTCACAGTGTGTACTGACTAATTATAGACACATCAAAGAGTAGCTAACTGCCTTTGAATGAGAGTGTGAGAGAGAGGCTAGCGCTGCAGGGGGAAGGCTTCTTGCTCTTTCTCTGCTTCGCCCCCACCTTTCAGGCCCTTTTCCCCTCTCTATCATTCTTCAGCTATCAAAGAATCCATCCATCCATCCATCCCAGTTCACTTTTTGCAGTTCTCTCTCTATCACTTCCTCATAGTCTCTAGTCTCTTCTGACATCTGCTTTTATGATTGGCCAGCCTGCTCCTTCTCTGTCTCTCAGTTTTAAAGGAAGATGGACTATGTTCCCCCAGTTGTGCTGCTTTGTTTTGAACCAAGTATTCCAGTGTTCCCTTCACATTCTAAGGAGTTTCAGTCCGTGCTGTGGACTGTGTCTCTCTCTGCGTCTGTCCATCTCCAACACACAAACTGGCCATGCTCCTCTATGCTCCTGCAGTAGCCTCTCTTCACCTGAGGACAAAATCTCACCCCAGAACAAACCGGAGAGAGAGTGTAAGGGGCCGAGGGGATAGAACGATACAGAAAGTGGGCCCTGCCTCCATCGCTCCCTTTTGCTCAGCCTGTCTTTCCATCTTTCTTCGTTGCCAGGAGTGTGGGGTGGGGGTGTTGGGTGAACATGTAAGTGGTAGTGGTGGTTGCGTTGAGGAAGGGTTGTCCAGCCCGCACTAACCTTCCCGCTCACCGAGCAAAAAACAGGAGGACTTTTATTGGATTGGACAGGGCAGCATTATATAAAGCCTTATGTAAGAATGCATCTGTCTCCCAGTACACAAATGTGTGGGTGCCAACCAACCAACCAGCCGCCACAACAGCCCCTGAAGAACATGATTACAGATTTTAAGTGTCCTCCATGAACACGCCACATATATACAGTTCATGCTTGCAGAATATCTTCCTGTATACTTTCTGTAGAGCCATCTGTTTCAATCTATAATGAATATAGCTTAGTTTTCTCTCTGTCGTCCTTGGATCAATGTGTGTGTGTGTGTGTGTGTACGTGTGTGTTGTGGCTAGGTGTCAGATGTGGGAAGAGATGCTTGAGGTGAGACAGATATATATGGAGGATCGCTTTACTCCTTGTGGACTTCATCGCCGTACCGGTTTGTGGAGGATGAGAAAGATGAAACACCACCGGGCGAATCAGTCTGAGTCGGAGAAGTTAGTTTTGCATAGCTCAGAGTTTAAAAAGTGATTGAATTGAATTTCTCCGCCGTGATATGGCAGCCTTGCACTAAATGAGTGTTTTTTTAAGTTGTATGGTATGAGAAAATGCAAAAAGAATAATAACATTTCTTGTGCTGAATCAGATTCACAAGTTGAATTACAAGTAAAAAGAAAAAGTAGTTGCTCTTATATTTTCTGTGCCTCTTTAAGATGTCCTATTGTTCCTACAGACAATTTTCCAAACAAGCTCAATGTAATTTCTCTGTGCAGCAACTGTTTTATTTTGACTTTTTTAAATAGTTGATCTTTACGTTTCTCACTTTTTAATCTTTATCACTATACGTACAGAACCCTTTCCCTTTCACCATCCTAAAATCCACTCTTTTTATTGTCCTATTTCGTGTCCTCATTTCCTTCATCCTCCTAATTCCCCCTCTCCCAGTCGTGGTGACCCTCAGGGCAGTGGCGGTGCCAACTATTCCCTCTGTGCAGGACTTTGGGTCTGGCAGTAGTCTGTACAGCTCCATGACTGGCATGGTAACAGCCCACTGAACACATGGCGCTGTGCAAACACTTCTGTTTCCAGTCCTCACCCTTTTACAGCATACCTCAGAAAAAACACAAAAATGTACGTATGTAAATATAAGAATACATGATATAAAGTGAGTCATTGTGCCTAATCGTCACTCTTACTTAATATTATATCTGGGGGTTTTCTAGAGCTATATACGTATATAGATGTTTTTTTTTTCTTTCTTTCTTGCAATTTACCTTCTATATGCTTGGGAAATATGCCTTTTTGCTTTCGCACTGTAATGTTGTTTTCATGTTTCTTCTTGTGTATGTTTAACGTGTAGAAATAGAAAAATAGACATCGTGGTTTAGGGTGCTTAAGGTGGTTTAAATAAGCTTATGCATTGGACCTATTTATAGGACCGACTGCAGGAAGAAGCCTCTTAGAAGTCCTTTCCTTGTTGTAAAGTTGCTGGCGTTCCACAATTTCCTAACTAAGAAACTAACAAAGCCCAGCTGATTCTTGGATGGATTGGTGGCTAGCTTGCCAGCAAACACAACATAGAAAGACACATTTGAAGTTGTTTTTTCTTTTGTCGGAAGTTAGCCTTTCCACCCTGCCTCCAGTGTTTGTGCTTTCCTAGACTAAACATGTCCCGGACCAAGCTCTCTACTAAATGCACAGGCATAAAATTAATATTGATTTTATATCAGAATCTAAATACCACTCTAAAATGTTGGAGTATTCCTTTTCATCAGTGTCAAACTAAGTTCCACATTTGTATCTATCTGAAATACTCTTCAATGACCAGTGCAACCTTCACCTGAGTTCATCACACAAGCAACTTTTAATTTGTTGACAAAATCATCCCAGCTGTGAAGATGTCCATACACAGGTTCTGAAAATCCCCTCATCTAATGTTGTATGCACGCCTCGGCCGCCTTCGAAACTGCGTGCTAGCCTGTCTGTTGCTTCTGGAGGGGATGAAGAGAAGGTTTGTTTTTATCTCAAGGTTCTCCATAGCTGGCGGGCTTGCAAGCGATGCAGTAGTAGTGCAGTTTCCTGTGTGTATGTCCGTCCGCGTGTGCTGATGTGTGCGTATGTCTGTCTATGTCTGCAAGTGGGTGCACACATATTGTATGGGTCTAGTGTATGTGTGTGTGCATGTATGCCTGTGTGCACGTCCGTGTGTGTGTGTGTGTGTGTGTGTGTGTGTGTGTGTGTGTGTGTGTGTGTGTGTGTGTGTGTGTGTGTGTGTGTGTGTGTGTGTGTGTGTGTGTGTGTGTGTGTGTGTGTCAGCCCTCGCCTGGAGAAGCCTGTATCGTCCTGAGCAGAACAGCTTGGTGGAGAGCAGCTATCAGAGCCACGTTAGGGGAGGAGAGGAGGAGAGGGTGAGAGGCGATGATAAATGGCTGGGGCACACTAGCAGAAATTAGTGGAGCCGTATGCAAAGCTGTGGCGTTTTGTTTGATGTGAAACAAAAGGACCACCATGACAAAAGTGCCTGCCAGCCTGCACAGCAGGACAGCAGCCCTCAGGACATACACCATCGCCACTGAGAAATTGTCTATGTGCGTTTGCACATGTGCATGCGTGTTGGTACGCAATTGCGTGTGTGTGTATGTGGTAATGCATGCATATCATGCATGGTGCTGTTTTCCACTCCTGTCTATATTATGTATATTATCCCTCTCTGTGTTTTTGTGCTCTGCTCGTAATGACAGACAATGCCTAGCCCTTTGTACACCATGAAAAGGCATGGTTTCTTCCTCAGTACAGCTACAGCATATTTGCTCTATTAAGCGGCTGAAATATAGACGTCTAATTTCTTTGTGAATGAATAGGCATCTTAGAGAGCCACTCTCCTCTTAACATAAGGATGTAAATTGAACTGTTAAATGTCACGGCTAGCAAGCTGATTTGATTTGAATTGATTTGCTTGTTTCTAGAAAAAAAAAGACCTCCCTTGCCGAACCTTAGCTGCACTGGCTGCCACAGATAGACCAAGGTCTTTCTTTCCACCTCAACAACACATTGTGGGGCTTCTGAATTCTTCTATCTACTGTGATTATGTACAAATGGCCTTCATTTGCCATCCATTTCAAAGCTGTAGTGCTGCATTGTGACTAGAGGCAGATGACGCAGACCAAATTACAGCGGGTTTGCTGTCTGAAAAGGATACTCGCACAATAGGCTTTGTGAAGTATTCCCTTCAATACGTCGCCATTATTCTCACCTTTGTTGGTGTTTCTCTCTATGTTTCAGGAGCATCTTTGGTTTCTAGATTACATTTGTAGCGTTGGTAAGGAGCGGGGGGTTGGAAATACTTTACTCACCTCTTGTCTCTCTTGTGCTATTCCTTCAATATCAAGGGAAATTGATTTTGTGTAAGATTCCAATTTTGTTGTTGTTTGCTGCATTTTTTGATTTCCTTCATTATAAATTCTGTCTTATTGTAATGTTGCACAGTTGCCAGACAATCGAACTCTTGGAACACAAACACTGTCTGTTGATGTTCTTGGTTTATTTATAAACTATTTATAAAATTCCTCTTTCCATTATATATAAACTGCATTCCTCTTTTTAGTCTGGTTGTTTCACAATGTCTCAGTTAACCGAAGGAAAGCAGTTAAAGGAAGCACAAAATTGTTATAGTTGGCAGGAATCCGCCGTGCTGTTACAGAATACAGGGTGGATCCCATTTGTCCTCTTTCGCCATGTGTCCTATTTGCTGCTAGCATCTTCCTGTCCTCTGATTTTGTCATGTGTAACAACAGCTAACTAGCTAGCTTATTAGGCAGGAATTATCTTAACAAAGAACAAAAGTATTTCAAGAGGATTTATAGTATATCTATACAATCAGACACCCATTTAGTTTCTTTCTACAAAAAATGATGTGAATGTAGTAAAGTAATGTATGTAAGTACCTATATGTTCCTACGGTTTCGGTAGCATACTACACCCACAACCGACTAGCTCGCAACTTGACTTTCTCTATTGACTCAGTGGATTAAGACAGACGCTCCTGCAGGGCTGTTGCAAGACAGAATCGGAAGACTGTCAAGAGGAGTTCTGAGGGTTGTGTTCAGTGTTTTACCTTTGTTTCAGGAGCACTGCAGGTATAGTAAGATAAAACACCTATATGTTGCAAAATATGTTTTCTTGTTTCCCTAACTTTTTGTGATCAAGGATTAGAAAGGTCATCTGAGACATAGCCAACAACCAAGGGTAATTCAAGGCTTTCATTTCCTGCACTTTTTAAAAAATCTTGGGGATATATGTGTCTTGTCTTGATAAAACTCTCCTATAGTGTACTCAACAGCCCAGACATGGAGCTGTTGCAGAATAAGGTCAATATCCTCCAGGATCACTTGCATACCATACATTGTGGTCAGAAGAATCCGTCTTATTCTATGTATGCGTTTCTCCTTCTCTTTTCTATAGCAGTCAATGGTTTGAGTACACAGCTGATTTTTTTGCATGACAAGTTCAGTAGGTTGCTGTCCATTATTTTCTGCTTACAGAGAGAAAAGTTGTTATCAGTCTCTTGATCGCCCAGTCGCCTTGTATGTAATTAAGTCATGCGCGGCTTCTAATAGGTTTGTGATAGCTTTTGATTGATACCAATTCCAGACTCCGGTTTATGAGGGCATTAGTAAATGTCAGCTGTTCGTTTTGAATGTTTTTTCTTCTCCGGTCTTTGGTCTGACCATCCATGGTTTTAAACGGTCGAGCACGCTTTCACCAGGTCGCCACGGTTACGCACTCTTCTCTTTCGTTTCTCAAAACACACACATGTTGCCATGGTGACATAATTGAAAATCATTACACCTCAAACAAGTATTGTTGAGTTGACTATTCAAAAGTCTCCTCTAACCTTTTTGTCTTCCTGGTTTTTTTTCTCCCTAGTGAAAAAGAAGTAAAAAATCCATCTGTCCTCCGTGCATCAGTGTGCAAAGGCTCTTTTTAATCTCTCTTGTCCTGCCCCACCCACCCCACACCCCACCTACTCAACATGGGGTCTTTCTTGCCACTTTGTGATATAAGAAGCCAAGCTAGTTGAAGTTCATTTGAGTTCAGTTAAATCTTGAGGGATTCATCATTACATATTTACTGGCTGAGGCTGATCTTGCTGTAAGGTTCTACCCTCGTCCCATTGATCTAGTGCGCATGTTCACTCCCGAGGTTAAGGGACGTGCTTCCATTTGCATAAGGCCCTGGGCAAGGTTCTTTCCACCATTGATTGGCCTGTCCATGAGCGCCCCGTGCCTTCTCACATTGATCACTTTGTTTTTTCCCGGAGACAGTGCTACTCAGAGTTCAGCTGCAGCTCCGGCATATCAGACCTGCCGGAGGAAGAGAGACCGAGAGGAAGGAAGGGAAAAAGAAAGACAGCGCAAGAGAGAGAGAGAGCATGAGAGAGAGAGCACAAGAGAGAGAGAGCGAGAGAAAGAGAGAGAGAGAAGACGGAAAACTTTAGAGCCAATATCCTATAAAATTTTGCATACTTTTGCTTTGAATTTTGACACTTAAGCTGAACAAGTAAAACACAGTTTCACCCTAGCACCCCTGTGTCTTTACTTCTTCAGCCTGTGTTTCCCTGAGCTAGCTGCCTGAGTAGTATACCCTGCTTTTACGGGAGTAAACACATGCATATATGCACCTAATCAGATTCAAAATGAAACACACAGAACACTCGGCACACACAGACATTATATTAGCATGATATTAGCCTTTCCACTCATACCTGAATTGCCGCTAAAATTGAACAGCCCTCCTCCCTTCCTGTTTATCCTCACCCTCTGCTTCAACCCTGGTCTGCTTGTATCTGAGTGCTATAGAGAAAGCTCTCCTCTCCCCACGCTGTCTTTCACTTTCGGTTCCCCCCCCCTCCTCTTGCCTGTTTCCACTCTTTTACCAACACTGTCTGCCTTGTAGCTGCTCGGACAGTCTTCCCTCTCTCCACCTACTCACTTGGTCAGCGAGGAGGCTGTCTTGATTTACTCTGGGTTTCCTTGCGCTCTACCATATTTTAGCAGCAAGTTGTAATGCTATTTTAAAATCAATGTTATTAAAAGTTGTCTAGTTTTGTTCTTGAGTCAAGTTTATGACAGAGAGACCCTCGTCATATTCTATATGCATCTGCTATACGCATCTGCTATAGTATGCTTGCACATGATATGCACATTAGTGATTGCATTAGGTTTTGCATATTCTTGTGCAGTTTTATGAAGGTGGGAATGAAAGGAAAACTGACCCTGTTTATTATTCATTTAAAGGTAATTCGATTCCTTACCAAATTAACTCAAAACAGTGTTCTATATAGTGGTCAGTGATAATTACATAAAGGCTTAGGTGCTTGCGTTTACATTTGTGCATATGTGCCATTGCGTGTTTATCCAGCATGGCGTCTGTGGCGGCGCAAGGCTCAGACTCCCATGATGCACCTCCTCTCTTTGTTCTGGTGTGAGAGCAGTGTGCGGCTTTGTCTGCCTCTCTCGTTCCTCTCGGCTCGTTGCCTCAGAGGCAAGGTCTCGCTCTCTTCCCTCTCCTCTACTTCAGACCGCTCTCGCTCTTTCATTCACTCTTTAAAACTCATTGTCGCTCGTTGTCTTTTACCTTCCTTCTTAATTCGCAACGAAAGTCTCCTTCGCTCATTCTTCCTTTGCCACTTGCCCTTGTTTTTAAAATATCAAACCCCCTCCCTGTTTTTTTTTTTTTTTTTTGCCAGTCTCGCACTCCTCTGAGCTTCTGTGGTCACTGTCCTTCTCTCTCTTACCACTTATCTGTAAACTTACCTCTCCTCGGTTTCTTCCTTTTATCTTGTGCCCCGGTGTACATGGTCTCACGTCTGTTCTTTGCTCTCCTTCTTTGCTTCCCGAGTCACTCGCTTTCTTTTTCCCTTTCCTCTCTTAACCTCAACTTCACATCGGCCTAGCTCCTTCATTCTATGCCAGCTCACTCCGTTCCTTCACTTGAGACTGACCTCGCTTCTGTACTTCTCCTTCACACTGTTTCTTATATTTAATCTTTTTTAACAAACGCCTCTGTCCAAGACCACCAATTTTTTCCCATCTTTCCCTCCACTCAGTCACTACCTGCTGTAGTGAACATTCATCTCTGAGCTGCCGTTTATTTATTGTTTGTAAAAACCGATGAACGGTAATCTTAATCTAAATTTTTCATTCAATAGAATATAAAATGTGGAATTATCTGTAAATGTTAAATTGCGTTCTTACCTGAAAATGCGAGAGGCTCTCAATCCTTTAAAAAAAAAAAAAAAAAAAAAGTATCCTCATTCGATTCCTTATTATTAGTAGATCTCTTTTGAGTAGCGTAGAGATGAGTTTGGATTCTGAGTTCATCAGCTCTTACTTGCCTTTCATTCTTGATCTCTCGCGTTCGCTGTTCCCTCTGTGGTATTTCCAAGCATTCACCTGCTGTGTCTGGGTGTGTCAGCTGGTTACGACCTAGGTCACCTTCAGCAGAGAGGGAATACGAGGGGCTGACGTAAGGTTTGAATGTGGTGAAGATGACATGTTGACAGCTCAAATGAATCACTTGTCACATGTCATTTTTTTCTCCTCCCCCCGCTTGTCAATTCTTCTATAAGAATACATACGATATACAAGCGGAATCTTGAGGACATACGGGGTTGCAAATTGTCATGCGGGCATCACTTGAATTCAACACATTCAATTCAGTTTGCTTTTCACTGTTTCTCTTCTGTCTCTGCATCCAAGACTGTGAATGGTCTCATTCTGCAGTGAATGTAGGAAGAATAAGTCTGAGGAATTGAAAGGAAAGTGCCGTTTCTGAATAGCTGTGAGGAACAACGAGGCGGATCCTGGTGCAAATGTCAGTGAACTCGGTGACTCTAGGGTTGAAGTTTAAACCCTCTCTCCCTCCTCTGCTTCAGTTTCCCTCATCTTCTCTCACCTTTTTCCTTTTTCCTTCAAACTCTGCATCTCCATCCACACCCGCCTCCTTCACTCTCTGCTGTCTTTCACTGCTTTAAAAGTTCATTGAATGTGGTGTTGGTATTTCTGCCTTGCCTACTTCAAACCGTCTGCACCAGGGTCACAGCATTTGGTTAGTGTGTTTATAGAGGATTTTTCAGTGTCAGTGCATCACCTGCAGACTGAGCCGTTTATTTCCTGCACATATCTTCAGTGTTAAAGTGGAAAACATAATGAAGGCATTGGTGGCTAAGGAAAAACCGGCAATTCCATAGTTTCTCAGTCTCTTCATATTTTCTGCACTTTAAGCTTGAAATACCCCATATTGGCTATTCAGCTGATCTATACCCAACTATATAGCCTCCGATACTTATGGAAAGCTGAGTTTGGATCCTTTATGGCAATTTTTTCTATGGGTGTGTTTTAGTTATGTACCTGCAGTAAAACATATTTAATTTTTTAAGCCTGGAAAGCTGACAGTGAAAAGAGATGAACTGTTTTATGTGCCATTTTAAGGCTTTATGTGCTGTGAAATACGATGGGGGTTATGAAAGAGCAAAAGGAAGGGAGAGAGAGGAAGGGAGAAGGAGAGTGAGCGAGAGACTCCTGGTGTGGAGCAGCCTTTGATGTCTTAGCTGGCTTGGAGCTGAATGTGGAACTCACTGAAGGGTAGGCCTTGTTTCATGGTGGGAATATGAAGCTGGATGTGCTGTCCGAGTAAAAAAAAAAAAAAAAAAAAAAACACAAATTTGCACAGATTTTTTTTTCTGATTTCATTCGTGTTTGTGTAAACATTTTTTATCTTTAAGCATGACTGTGGATTTTGCTCCAAAAGCTGTTTGTCGTCCCAGTAAGCTAGGTTTTCATTTCTTCCCCGTCATGTCACTCATTAGTTTGTGGTTCATGTTCAGATCAGTTACCAGACCACATTGGGCGGCTCTGTAATTCACAGTCCGTGTGTGTGTGTGTGTGTGTGTGTGTGTGTGTGTGTGTGTGTGTGTGTGTGTGTGTGTGTGTGTGTGTGTGTGTGTGTCCCTGTCTCATATATATTCTGCTTTCCTATTAGATGGCTTCACACCCGACGATTCCTCTGGACTCCTCTGACATCGGCTTTCATGCATGGCCTGCCTGCCTCTCTCCCTCTCCTTTCCCCCCTCTCACTTTCTCGCTCTCTCGGCCTCGAACATTAAAAACATCTTGGTCGTGTCAAGACATCTTTTACCCCCCCCCCCCCCCTCCGCCACCAGCCAGCTAACATGTACAATACACTCCTACACCCTATACTTGCTCCTTAACTTCATCCCTTCTTCATCCTGTGCTCTCTCCATCCTTCTCCGTCCTTCCCCCAGTGTCTTGCTCCTTCCACCTTATACACCCACCCACCCTGTGCCTTCCACATGTGATGCCCCTTCTCTCATGAATCCAGCTTCTTCCCCCCCCCCCCCCCCCCCCCCCAACCCCAACCCTCCCTCTCTCTCTTCTTCCCGCTCTCCTCCTGTATCTGTTTTTGTGTCTTTGCTTGGGTAGTTGATTTGGTCTGATTTCTCTTTGATGAAAACACTAGGGGGCACTGCCTGTCCTTTGTTACCCCTCTCTTTCCCTTAGCAGGCATCGAAGTGTGTATTTTTGTGTGCATGTGTTTTGCCTGTGTCTGTGGGCCCGTGCATGTGCTCCTGTTTGTGTTTGTATTTTTTGTTAAAAAGCAGTCCCTTGTCTGTAATGGATGACACAGATCTGCATTCAGACAGACAGGAAGGCAGGCAGGCGGCAGGTCTCTGGTGGTCACCACGGCTAGTGCTCTCCCCACGTCCGCACCCCCCTGTCCCCACTTCCACCCTCTGTTTCTGTTTGGTGAACCCAGGGGTGTAGGTTAATGAAAAGTGCTTGGACCACCGAGAAGAGCGACAGTCATCTCCCAGACACCTCTGCTCACCTCCGGCCCTCTGAGACCCTTTCTCCATGACAGGCCCCCCTCTCTACTTCTCTCTCCCCACGTCGACCCTCCTTCCCCTGGGTCACACCACATCGTCTGGCTGCCCGGTGGCCGCCAAACACAGTTCACCCAGCGTGGCATTTGACAAAAGGTAGATAAACTAAAAAAAGAGAGTGTGGCATTTCTTGAGTGGATGAGAGTTGCTGTGTGTGAGTTAAAAGAGAATGCATGAGAGCAACTGCCCTCTTTATACAAAAGGAAAGGGACTCAGACAATGGACACCGGACCTAGACACCTGAGTGTTAAAGGAGGAGACGGAGGGGACGCAGACCGTTTATTTCCACTCTGCTGGCCGTGAGCTTGTTGTGACGCTCACTTTCATGTGGTCACATCAGAGTTATTTTCTGTGAATCTTTTCTATACACACAATCCATACTATACAATTAGTGATCACGCTCACTTCACTCATGTATCCTTAAGTTCGCTGATGAACGTGATTGTTTTTGAAGGACACTCTTGAATTATTGATTTTTCTTTTTTGGGATTATTTTTTTTTTTTTGTGGTAAGCAGACAGCTGATGAGGGGTGTTTGATAGTGCTAATTGGCAGCTCCCGTCCATGCAGTGTGTGGTTGGTGGTGGGTTGGGGCTGGGCGAAGTGAAGCGCTGCTATTGTTTAGAGGTGTCAAACCCAACACAGAACAAAGAGGACGGGAGAAATGTGCTGTGCTCGCCTATCAGTGTGCAGCTGAAGTACACACACACACACACGCGCGCGCACGCACACACATTTATAAATATATCCTATATATATATATATAAATACATATATGTATGTATGAATGCACATGTGTACGTCCATTCACACACGGAAACACACACAACAGCACATTACCTGGAGTCACACACCACCAGCGTTAACTCACACTGACATGCACACACTCATACACACACAAACACCCACTAACGCACTCATGCACACTCATAGACAAACAGCCTGAAAATGACAAGATAATCACCACATTCAAACTTACCTTCAGCTCTGGGTAAATGCCTTTCTCTGAGATAAACTAATAAATATACTGTTTTCTTTTCAAATGTTCTCCACTGAAGGCCCTAATTACCATACGCTGACAAAGACCTGACAGAGGTGTAATAGTTAAAAAGGTAATTTGACTACAAGTAGGAGTTTGGGTGGGGAAAAGGGTCAGTGTGCTTTATCAACCCCCCACCCCCACTCCCCCCCCATCTGCCTCTCTCTTTAATGGTTTATTCACGCTTTTCGAGGACTTTTTGCATGATTGACTGACAAGGTCTTTTTCCGAAATAGCATCTTCAGTAATGAGAAATAATTGACTCCCTAATCAAAAAAAGGGTTCATGGAATCCACAAACCCAACTGTAATCTTCTGTGGCATTTCCAACAGAATTGACAGTCCTCATAGCTTCAGGCTCTATACCACTTTGATTTAATTGCTTTTTTTTTTTTTTTTTTTACAAGATTAATAATATACTTTATACTGAATTTTGTGTGTGTTCCCTGTATGTGCTTGTGTGTTTGTGTATGTATGTGTTCCTCACCCTTCTTTCAGGCTTTGTTTTTAATCAATAATATCACTTGAAATGCACTTCAACCAGTGTACTACTTTTTGTAGATTTTTATATTTAATTCATTAAGGGATTTGCTGTGGTGATTTCATTATGTACTCAAGAGTATATTGCTGTGGTTGTTGTGAGCATTATTTGAATAAACGACACTATAAAGTGTTGAAAAGAAAAACACAAGTGAATTATTACTTTATGGAAGTCTCATTATGTTTTATTTAAATTATAGTGTCTACTTTAAACATCGACATAATAATGATAATAATAATCATATTATATAGTAATGTTATTTTATGTATTTTAATATCAGTGTGCAGTATCTCATTAATTTTAATATTATTGTATTACTTTTTTACATTTCTTCTTTTATTTTTTTTTCTTGAAAAGAACCAAAATGCTGAGTCTTTTCATTTTTTAAACCTATGGATTTAGAATTTGTATTTAAAATCTGGTCCATCTAAACATTGTGATACAATTCAGATACTTGTGATATTTTTCTTTTCTTTACTCTGTCTGTTTGAATGGCTAATTGAATTGCTTTGTGTTTTCTCGTACCCTGAATTAGTATTATTTTTGTTTAATCTTTCAGTCTTATGTCTTGATTAACTTGAACATTAAAATTATTATTTAAGTGAGTGTGCCTTAAGAACGGCAAAGTTTTTACATGATAGGGAAAATTAACGTGTAGCTTCCTCCAGCCTGTCCAATTTGTAATATGGCCTCAACCCCTTCTCCCTCTCTTTCTTTTCTGACTCATCTTTCCTCTCGTTAAAAAGCTGTTTTAAATCATGGCTAGTGGCAATGAGAAGTTAATTTCAGATTGTTATATTTCCATTAATTTCAGTTGGCCTTCTGTAGTTTCCCCTCCCTCTCTCTCTCCTTCCTTTGAGTACAGGGGGATCACAGCGCCTGTTTTTTTCTTTTTACTGGGGCTCTTATTTTCTCCCATTGCCCCACAGCACAGGAGACAAGCAAATATTGAGGAGTAGAGTATGATAGCTGAGAGGAGGGACACTCTCTTTTTTACTTTCATTAGCACTGTCTCTTACCTCTCCTTCCCTCTTCTTTTCCCCCCTAACTTTGTTTTCTTTTTTTTTTTTTTACACGTATGTCCATGAACGGCTTCTCTCTCTGAGATGGGTCGAGTGGCCCTGGAAGTTTAAACAAAACACCTCCCCTGAGAATCCAACTCCTGCAGCCCTGAAGGGACTCTCACACACACACACACACACACACACTCGCACACTCGCACACACCTGATTTGACAGTAATGTGCAGAGCAGCAGGCGCCTCCAGATTTGTTGTTTTTGTTTCATTTACTTCTCTTCCTCCTCCCTCATTCACAGCTAAGGTGAAAAACAGTCCACTGAGATATTTAGTAGATTCAGCTATTAGCAGGCTGCACCTTTTTAAAAACACTTACAGTAGCTGGACTTCATGTGTTGATTTGAGCTGCATGAACGTGAAGTTGTCAGTAACAGTGATGTATTGAAAAAAAAAAAAAAAAATGGGCATGTCTTGATAATAACAAGAAAAGTGAAAAAAGTAACACAATAGTTCAAATTTAGCTCTACTTAAACCTCCTCAAAACACATTTAGAAGAACCAAGTTAAAATTCCACATCATATCTTGTTGAAATTTTCTCACTGCACCCCAATTTAGAAACGTTGGCTTGGATACCGACTGTGGGCTCGGTTAGTACAAGGAATCAGTGTTTATCAGCCCCTAAGGCAGTGTGTGTCTGTGTGTACGTCTCAGAAATGGACAGCAGTACCCGATGGATATTTAACACATTAGCTTTGGCAGAGCTGAGAGTGGTGTGAAAACACACTGATTTCCTAAGTGGCAATCATATCAGCCTCGCCTTTAGAGAGGCAGCAGAGAGCAAACATCTGTGTGTGTGTGTGTGTGTGTCTGTGTCTGTGTGTGTGTGTGTGTGTGTGTGTGTGTGTGTGTTTAGACATTGACTCCAGTACTGCTTTACAGTAAACTTTGTGCGTTTATCAGTGTGTGTTTGATTCACCAGGATTAAGTGAGCTTTTACTTCACTTTTGTTTAATAGAATCTGTTCTCTTGTCTTCTGTGTTATTCTGTTGTCTGTAATTTCTCCATGATTTTATTTTATCCAACTCCAGTTTTATCTGATGTTTTGGGCGGTCTTTCCCTCTCTTTTTCTACCTGTGTCTTTCTTTCTGCATCCAGCCTCTTCCTCTCCCAGCCCAGGGTTTCCTCTTTTGCGGCATTTGCTTGCACTGCATGCATCTCTCTCCCTCTCTCTCTCTCTCCCTCTCTCTCTCTCTCTCCCTCTCTCTCTCTCTCTCTCTCTCTCTCTTCTCTGTCTTCTCTCTCTTCTCTCTCTCTCTCTGTGTCAGTGGTAAGTATCTGTCCTCCTCCCTGCCAGGGTTCAGGGAGCCCTTGGTTCTCCTCGATGTCAGTATTACGACACAAAGGTCTCAGTCTCCTCCTCCACCCACCCTAGTTAGGCCCTCTTACTCACTCCCTCCCTCCGTCATTCCCTTTCTCCCTTGCCCTATCCATCCTCGTCTCCAGCCGAGAGTCACCCATCCGAAACTATGTTCAAACAGGGTCATCCCCCGGCGTGCTCTTAAAGGCTGTCCCTTTAACCTGCTCTGAAATACTTACGGCTATTATTATAGCTTATAAATCATTAAGAAAGTTTAATTATACGAAAATTTCATGGTGGAAATGTGCAAGCTGACACATGGGAAGGGGAATTTAATGGGCCAGCAAGTCCCAGCACCGTGAGGGAAAATATTGAGGTTAGGTTTCTATTTTACAGCATTGCCGGAGGGTTGGGAGACAGGGAGAAGACAAGAAAGGAGCACTTTCAGAGTGAGAGAGAGGGAGCGAAAAGGCAAGTGGAGATGATGAGGCCTAGTCTGTATCCAATGCGCAAAAGTAACTTTCTCCTTTCACTCTGTAGACCAAAGCTGTTAATATGGCCAGTTGATTTGGGAATGATGAAGACATTGCCCATCGTACCTTGTGCTGGTTTTCTTAACTAAGATGTATTTTAATTAACACAAGACTTTAATTAGTCGCCACGCCGTAATTTCACTTCGTTAAGGAATGCTGCCTAATTAGAAATTACCATTTGGAGAATTTCTGTAATTGCTGTCGCCAAACATTATACGAACATCCTTAACTACTAATGTTACAAAACTTCCAGTGTCCACTTTCGTAATTGTGTCAATATCATTTCAATGTGAACATTATAGGGGTATCGTTGATTATGGCTCGAGCAACTCGAGCAACTCGAGCAACGGCTACCAGTGTTTTCTTTGTGACAGAAATGTAAATTGATCAAACTGTTGGGAGTTAAAATCATTAACACACTGTGCAGATGTTAATTAGAAATTAATTGAATCCTGTTGTGATAACTATAAAATATAAAATGATGCCACACGGATGCTAGCCGATCTGCTTGGCTTATTGGGTCTGACGGATTTGAATGCAATGTCATTTCAATAAAAGACTTCTGTCAAGTTTAAACCAATAGTAATTCAAGTGTTTCAGAGACTCAATATTATTTTATGGAATTCTATATCACCAGCAGGAAAAAAAATGGATTATGTGGAAAATTATCCTGATTATGTGGACAATTGTGAAGAAAGATTTATTATTAAAAACAAAAAAGAAAAACCTTATGTAAATGCATAATTGCACAAACAACACCAAACCAAGCTCGTCTTGAGGAAACTAAATCCATTTTGTTGCTTTGCACCAGGCTGCTCTTGTTTATGAGCAGTCCCTTACCCACAACCCCGTTTTGTCCCTCCCTTCATCCCATCCTCTGTCCCCTCTTTCTCTCTCTCTCTCTCTCTCCTCCATCCTCCCTTCCCGCCTTCCTCTTGTTTTCCATGCGGGCACAAGCGGGGCGCAGCACCCGCAGCCGGCAGGTTTCCTGGCACGCCGCTCCTCATCCTCTGCCTTTTGTTTCCACCAGTGGACAACCATTCTCCACTTCTGCTGTGTCAGTAAATATTTATTGGCCTTCCTTTTCCTCACCGCCCCCACACTTGTTGGTGTGTATCTGTCTGCTGTATATATATATATATATATATATATATGTGTGTGTGTGTGCGTGTGTGGTTTGCATGGTTATACACACATAGAATCCTCTGCGACACGTACAGAGACATACACCACCTCCCACTACCCTGCGTCCGGTGCTGTCACTCACACAATTCAGCAATGCCCCCTCCTCACCCTTTCAAATCTCACCCTGTCTCTCTGCCCATCATCCTCCCTTTCTCTCTCCCTCCCTCCCTCATCTTCCCTGCTTCGTGCATGTGGCCAACAGCCGTGACAGGAAAGAGGAAAGAGAGGAGGAAGTTATTGCAGTTTTCTCCTGCTCTCTCCCTCTCGCTCTACACCCTCGCCACGACCAGAGTTCATGCGCTGGAGAGTCAGAGGGGAAAAAACCCTGTAAATGCATGTGACCTCAGTGAGCAAAACCTCTGCACACTCCCACAACACTGAAAGATGCACACACACAAACACACTCCCTCTCGCTCCCTAAGGCCCCGTGGCCTCGTGCTAGAGAGGGCTTCCTTCCTGCGGTTAAGACAAAGGAAACTGGGGACCGACAGGGGACCTGGCACCGCTGCTTCAAAGCCACAGGAAGCGCTGGTGTTGTCTCTTCCTGTGGAGGGTGTCGGAGCGTGGGGGGCCAGCTGCCTGTGTTTTCACAGCCAGGGACGAACAAGGATGAGTGTGTTTTGTGTGTGTGTCCGTGTGTCACAGGCAGTGTAGGTAGGGTAGCGGAACACGTTGCACTCCCACTCCGATCCACCCCCTATGACCTGAGATCAATTGCGAGCAACACACAGTCATACGCAGACAATGTAGGAATAAGGGAGATGGCACACTAGGATCATCAACTTAACCACTGTTTATCTTTAAGTCTATTGTCCTCATTGATTTGTGATAGAAGGAAATCTCTGCCAAAGCATCAGTCAGCCTTTATGTTTGTTTGTTTCCAACCCTTGCCACTGCTGACTTTACACATGCTCGCAATGTGTACATGTCTGTGTGTGTTTGTGCTCCTGTTCCAATGTTGGCGTGTAGGGATTTATGGGGGTGTATGTGTTAGTGTGTCCGCGCCATGTGTTTTCCAACCTTCCGGTGTGCACCCGCATACATGTTTGTTTGTGTTTTCTGTGTTCGCCCTGGCTTCTCTGATGCAGTCCTCTTACTCTCTGGCAGCAACAGGACAGTTAATCAATCAAATATTTAAGCAGTGCTTCAGTGCTCAGTGGGTAGTCCTAGATTATCTGTGGCTGTTGGCAATGCATGGCGCAGCCACATTATAAGCCTCGTCTCTGACTGGCATCGTCACGGGGCGCTTCTCGCTCTCTCTCTCCTCCTTCCCCTTGGCCTCTGCTCAGTCTTCGCTCACTCCCAGCAACGCTCAACATTTTGTCCTCTTTTTCTTTCTCACTCATTTTCTGTCATTCTCTCTATTCCTTGTTTTCCTTTCTCTTGTTTGCTGCTCTCTATTCGCACTCTCTCTCTATGTATAATTGTGGCTTTTCACATTGACTATCTGACAGTGAGCAAGGCCCCTTAAAAAGCTCTCATCTTTATGTCTTTGGCTCTTTCCCTCTTTTCTCTCGCTCTGCATTCTTTCTAGGGATAAGTCTGCCTGTCTCCCCACAGGGATCTCCATTGTGGATTACCATTCAGTTTTCTCCCAATTATCTAGTGGCTTTCGCTGCCTTTGACACATAATTATCAAAGGACTAAATAATTGTCTTTATTATTGCCGGTGTTTAGATGTAGCATCAGCAGAGCAGTCGCGAGCAAGGGAGCGTCACAGAGAGAGGAGAGAAATGAAGTATTTATCTCGACCAGAGATTAGCTTAGCATGCTGTTAAATGATGTCTCGTCGCTTATTTCAACTCCTCGTCCAGATAAATAAACATGATTAATATGCCCCCCTTCCTTCCTTCATACGCACACCCCACACTTACATACACACACACCCATCGCATATCACATTCTTAGCCATTGGTGAAAATAAGATTATGCACAACAAAAAGTCCAGCAATTAGCTGGCTTTGTGGCAGGAAGCAGCTTAAAGCGCTAAACACTGTACTTTGCTGAGGGCCATGTGAGAGGTCAGGTACAAGATACAGGGGTTAGAGAAAAGTCTGTGCGTGTGTTTGAGTGGCTCCGAATGCGTGGGGGATGACTATTTCATAGAGCCTGTGAAAAGCTGGATTAAGTAGAAATGTGCCAACTAGGGGGTCAGAAAGCTGTGATGTTTGCAGGTCTCTATAGCAACCAGACCCTCTGCAGAGAAGTCAGAAAATAAATGGTTTATGAGGAAGAAACAGAGATGAGGGGGTGTGGGGGGGGGGGGATTTCACAGTTCATCCAGAGTTTGAATGTATATTGGGTGGGGGTGAACTGAAGTCTGCGTCATCAGTTGTGACTCAGCTTTGTTATCATGGTTCAGAGGAATGTGTGTGTGTGTGTGATGTGTAGTTGCGGTCAAATTAAATCCAAATCACAGTGAGGCAGTGTGTTCTGAAACAGCGTGTCACAAAACATTAAAACATTTCTTTTACACCTTTTTCTTTGTAGCACACTAAATCATGAAGCCAACATTGCCCGGGTAGTTTAACTGAACCGCACTCATAAGCCTACAATGGTGCAGAAAATATATGAAGTACATCAGACTGGCGACAAACATTTCATCACGGTGCTATAGTGAGTGAGGCCGACACCCTCCAAGCTGAGGACTCTGGTTCAGACCCCTATGATGGGACTCATCGTTTCCACATGAGCTTAAGTTTATGCCTGTGTTTAAGGACAGTGAAAGCCCACTTGCTCCAGGGATGCTGTTGTGAAGCTGCCTCTGTGGTCTGATCTCCCCATGAAGTAGGCTTTTTCTCCAGTTTTCCCTCCTAGTATACTACTTCTGACATCCATTCAGCTTCGTCTGCCTTTCTACTCCCCTTTTCTTAAAATGTTTTACACGCAAGCCTCCCATGTCCAACCCCCAGCCGAACTTTAGTCTGCATATCCAGCTGCTTTAGCGTTAAAGGAAAGGCCAGCGGAGAGGCAGCAAATGTCTCAACATCTGCGTGCTGGTTTTTAGCTCAACAAGTAATTCCACATGCTTCTCTTCCCTTTTCCCTGTCCGATACGAGACTGATCACAACAGCTGGCCTGTTTCCTTGTTAAAGCTGCAGTCTGCGGTTACACAGTGGATTAGCACATACAACATTCTGGATAAAGATGGCTAACACTTATTCACAGGCTGACATGGTGTAAAAATAATAACACGATGAGTCATATGATGAGACAGCTTTACATTGATACACACTTGGGAGCATGTGGCTTGATGGTCACTGGTTTGTAAGTTAACCATGAGTATCGCCCACCTAGCAGAAGACACAGACATGCTTCGATTTCACTTTGAACATGCAGCTAACCACAGTTGTCATAGTGGCTTGTAAAACACGGGACCCAGTGGTGTCAAAATCATCGTGGTTGAAGGCCACGCTGCATAGAGCACTCTCTCCTAGAGTCATTATTTGTCAACCTAATACCCCAACTGTTACCACAGCCAAACATATGTGTGTAGGCATTGCGGCAATGAGAGCTGTCAGAACGAGTGATTGATATAGCCAGTGCTGGGAGATGGAGTTCTTTGGTCTTTAATCTTTGGTTGGAGGCATCATCATGAAAACCGACTCTGTTTGGTGAGAGTTGCTGATTTATATTCCCTCCTCTTTTCAGCAAATACACAACACTGTGTGGGTATCTTTAAATTGCAAATCGCAGAGAAATTTGATTGCAAAAGTTGGTTTGAGAAGGGCAGAGACAAAGTTGTTTTTAGTTGTATTTCAAACCAATACAATTTAGCGAAGGAGAACTTGTTTCACCAGTCCGCAGGTGTTGAATCTAATCAATTTGAACGGCTGCTTTAGGATTTCCAAAGGTCTCTTATTCCATTTTTGGGAAAAAAACATTCTCTCCAGTCACTTGTTTGCTTGATGAGACAGTCTGTCTGGGCAAGATTAATCATGCACTGGCTAAATACTCAAGTCCAGTGTTTAAGTTGCAGACCTATCCATCCAGCTCCATCTACAACACAACTTTACTCCCAATTTACCAGCTGTGCCTCTTTCCTTGTACATACCTTTGTGTTTGTCTAACCGCTATCTGTCATTCACTTGCTTCTCCTTCAACTTCCACTCTGTTGAACAGTGCTCCCATATTCATTCTTACACACCTTTATGTGTAACCACATACATGCATACACACACACACACACACACACACACACACATAAATACAGTTTACCTTGGCACCACTTGACAAATTTATTATAGCTCAGTTACTGCTAATATCCCAGTGATATCCAGTGAATCATAATCAAGGCATATTTTCCATCAAAAATGAAAACATGTTGGACTCAGATGTTTAAAGGGTCATACAATAGGAGCAAGTAGAGACCTATTTATCCACTTGGAAAGTGGAAAAAAATGTTCAGTTTTCGGCCCAGACGGGCGATGTTTTTTACTGGTTTGAAGTCATGTGCTTAGCGTTTTCCATGGGCAGTCGGTCCACTGTCTCCTATTTCCTGGCCTCTGCTAGAAGCCCCTATACTCAGGGACTGGCCCGTTTGGCTAGCACCAGAAAACAGGACCTTGACTGACACCTCCAGTTTTAAAAGGTTGGCTTTCCTACTCCCACGGGCCCAGTTCTGCCAGAGGAAAAGCTTTTCAACCAACCGTGGATGAGGAGGGAGCACAGAGAGGAGTGTGTGTCTGTGCGTGTGTGTGTGGGTGATTGTAGGATGTTGTGTGAGCGAGCAAATGTGTCTGTGCATACATGTGCAGCGTGTGTCATCTTTTGTTGTCTATCTCTATAGTTTAGCACTTTTTTATGCTTGTCTCAGTCTGCTCTCCCCCCCAGTGAAGACGCTCCAGTGGAAGCCTTATCAGCTGTATGATGTATGAGTCCTTAGTGCCTTAATAGATTCCATTTATCTCTATACACTCCCACTTTAATTTGTCTGGGCAAGGGAGGATGTATTCAAATGCCCACCGTCATTTTGATGTACAGCCAACGTAGAGCCAATCTAGCTGGATGTAGATGGCCAGTGTTAGTGTCCGTGATTGTGTATAAGACTGGTGATTCCTCCATTCTTAGCCCCAATTGTGAGTGTCACACTTGGATTCATAATCGCAGCAGCTATCCCTTCTCAAAACTTAGCTTTGTACACACATCTCAGCCCTATTTTGTTTTATTACACTTGGGCTTTTATAGGCTAATATTTATCCTATACTTACATGTAAGCACAAATTAGGCCCTGATATTCCTATACCTGCCTTAGCTTTAATATTAACTAGATCTCCCTCTGAAGTGTTTGTCTTATTCTCAGGCAGTGAACCATAAGCACCAACCCCATTTAAAGCCCAGCGGCAGTCCTGTAGTCCAGGACACACACACGTTCCTACTTCCTCTAAATGGCATTAAGTTAAAGCTTTAATGTAGTTCATATTTGATCTGTGTGGCCTTAGCGGCATGTGTACATGACCATGAGAATAACCAAACTTAGTGCTATTCCACAGGTTATACCCGTCCCCAGTCCACCAGTATCTTGCTCAGCTTCACTAAATGTATATAATAAGTGATTGTAAACCTATTGTTGCAAGTCCTGTTCTCTTTTCTTCCCGTTTTATCTTGAAGCAAAGCAGAGTTAAACAGCTCGTTCCCAAGGCCTGGCTTTGGTACTCCTTGGGGTGGGACCAGCGTTGTGGGAAGTCTATTGTAGTGCGGTAACAAGTCCTTTGCGTGACATTTTCCTTGCCGTTGACATTCAGAGGGGAATAGGAAGACGGGCCTGCAGAAGCCACATTCTCTGTGACATGTGAAGGGAAAGGGTATTAAGAATTGGGACAGAGGTATTTGAACGTGCACAGGGAAGGACATTTGCACAGAACGTGACAAGGACACGCTATGGTGGAGCAGCTCTTTCATATTTCACTTTATAACATTATGCTATACACCAGGTTGAATCTGTATTCTCTGTCTACTGGGCCACTGCTATCTTGGTCCAGGGAGTAGGCTGGGAGTGTATGTTGGACAGGGAATAAAAAAATGTTACTAGGCAAGTATCTACTGACACAATAGGTATGTCATATTATTTGTATTCTTTTTTTCTAAATAAGTTATAATATGTCTTACAGCATAAGGTCTCTTTGTTGTTCAAATGTTGTATGAAACGAACCGTGTCCTCCTCAACAGTGACTGTGTCATTAACATGCCGCAAGGGTGACTAACACATATTTGATTTGCTTTTTGTGGCAGATGAATCAGAGGGAAATGCAGGTGAAGAACAGAGCGTGTGCTGTGGCTCTGACGGACTCGGCTCACAACATCTGGCTGCAGGAGACCAGCAAAGGCACACAGGACTGGATGCAGCAGGTGAAATGACCACACATGCGCAAATACACAAACACAGACTGAAGGCAAACAAAGACACTGCAAACTGTACAGGGATCCATTCCTGAGCTCCCATCTCATCATGTAAATTCACGCAGCGCTGAGCTGAGGTCTCTCAGATTTTCTTCCTCTCTGATTTCTCCCTGCACAACCCCGCTGACCTTCACAGGTACCCCTGACCAACAGCTAGCTTTAGAAGTCATAGAGATCCATTGTTTGCATGTTTTCCCTCGCTGTCTTATTTTTCTTCTTTTAAACCAGCCCCCACTTTTTCTTCCTGGGTGCATGTCAATGAATATTTAAGACAGTGAACTCTTGCCGGTTCGTATGTATGCGTCTGGGCATGCATATGTGCATGCATGCATGTGTTTATATGTGCTTGTGGGTGAGCGTGTGAGATAGAATGCACGTGCACGTGTGCATTTGTGTTAGCTTCATTTTAGCACTTGCCCTTTCTGGTGTGACCTCTGCGCCATACGCAGCACCTGGGCTTACTCAGTATGCACATACAGATGAGGACCATCCTAGACCAGAGCTGCTTGAGAGCCAGAGATGCAAATGTCATACACACACACACACAGACACACACAGACACACACACTACCTTTATTTGTATTTCATCCTCTTTTATATCCCTTGCCTTTTGTTTTTGCTATTTCTGTCATCTCCCATTTTGCGCGTGTGTGATTTGTGCGCTCAAGTGTGTGTTACTTGTTGTTGAATGTGTTGTGTTAGTTCGAGTGGTGGGGATTCAAGGTTGCACTGGCCCCCTTCTCCTTGTCTGGCATTTCCTATTTTTGATTCATCTAAGGGATGTTTGGGACACTGCATAATTGGAATGTTAAGCGATTTTCTATTTGTGATGATTACCCAGAACAATAAATCTGCAATAACCTTCTTTGTCCAGTCGGAGTAAGGGAACAGTCAAGGATTCACTCTCTCTCATATTCATTAACCCATGGCCCTTTTTCACTGACTTAAGAGGGGAGCCCGCCTAATTAAAGGGATATTACATACATTACATTTAGCTTTTTTGTTTTATTCCTCTTTTTCTTAAGTTCTTAATTATCTGCCTCAGCAACAGTTTTTGGCTCACTTTTTTTTTTATTACTTATTACATGTTGCTAATTCCAAAGCAATGTTTATACTCTGTATTTCTCTCAGGGACTATTAGAATCATTATGTAAATAATAAATGTATTTTATCTTCTGAAACCCAAATCAACTTTAACTAAATTATCAGTGAAGCAAACGATGTTGATGTAGTTCTTCCCATCTTATTGATAGAAAAATGGATACAACTGGGTCGTACAGTATATTAACACAAACCTGTTTTGACATTGTTTTGTCCCTGCTAATTTGAGGACAAGATGAAGACAACTATTTATGATTAATACTGTAGATCAGTGCTAAGTGGTGAGGTATACATTCTTTTTTGATATATTAACAGTTGATTGAAATTGAGGGGGAAACTAACAAAAATTATGTATTGTATTTTTTTTTTTTTACTTTATAACTTCAATTGTGTTACTCAAATTCAGTATTTCATCACATCCCTGGCTTCTGGGCATGGATGGCAGTGCTAGTTAACAAGCCCCGGGTCAGCATAAGGATTGAGGTGAATCCAAAATCAAATCTGTCCCTAGTCATTTACATTAGATCCAATGCTGTGTATGTGCAGTGGCTCCACCGAAAGGTCAGAGTCCCTTGGTGTTCCACCCAATATGCTAATGATCCAGGGCTTTCTATCATTGGCTCAGTTTCCTGATGTCTGGCTTTGAATGATCACACAGTCCACAAGTGCATGGAGTTGTTGGTGCAGTGCAAAGCATAGACACACAAGCGCACACACACTCCCACAGTAGATGCATAGAATGCTCCTTTTTAACATCTCTACTTGCATCTATATCAATGACCCATAAACAGCTAGATCTTGAACGCAAACACCACTTGAATTGCACACTAAAGTACAAGCATACACAACACACACACACACACACACACACAGGGCAAAAGGTGCAGCATATCACAGAGGGGAGCTGGCAGTGAACCTGCATAATGCCCTGGGTGGTGTATAAATGTGGGTGCCCGTACGAGTGGGTGCATGTGAGGTCGGGGCACCCCAGCAGTGCACTGCTCTGTTCTCCTCGGACAGAGATAATTCCCTCCCTCCGGGGTTCAAGAGGTCACTAGATGGTGGGATGGAGCAACGAGAAGAGGAGAGTAAAAGAGAGGAGATGGGATTTAGAGATACGCGCCTGCTGGGCTGGGTTATATAGACCAAATGGGTCAGGCGAGGGGCAACTGACGTCACCGCCAGGAGACAAAATATAGAGTGAAGGTGAAAGAAAAGAAGAAGAAAAAAAAGCCAGGGAATAAGCAGAGGTAGATTCCATCCATTGACTGAGACAGGAAGAAATAAAGTATGAGAAACGTTCAATTATTTAGATCCCGTTGACTGCCGCCGAGAATCCACAGGTTAGAGCTGTGGAAAAGAAAAACAAAAAGACAGGTAAGGTATGAATGGAGTGAATACAGATGAAGGAGAGGAGATGAAGAGATGTATGTGGAGATAGATGAGTAGCATAGTGAGGAGAAGTGAGTGAGAGAGAGAAATGCGAATGATGGTGTACAGCTGGCAGCCTGTCACAGTCTCCAAGGTGTCTCCTGTCACTGTGCTGGCCTGCTGTCACACTCTAGTGGCCTGCCCAGAGCACACGTACACACATGCACACGCACACATACACAAACACATACAGAGTACACTATGGTCATGAATAAACCATCCTAATCCATAGAGATTATACAGCAACTGGAGGAGGTGGGAGAGAGACAGACACAGAGAGAGTGAGCGAGAATTGATACTCAGGACTACTTTCTGAGAAGTTAGGTTGCAGGCTGTCATGTGTGTTATGGTTTAGAAGACTTTTGTACACTTGGCACAGAGTTTTTTATCGTGGGCCCTGTGTGCTTTCAGAAAGAATAGGTGGACTTACTTTTTCACCATTGAATGGAGCCAAATGTATACAATTGCAAATATGCGTAACACACACATTGTTTTAAATATTTGCATTCAGATGTATATACTGTAACAGTTTCCAAAAAATACCAACAAGATTTCGTAAATTATTTGATCCTTGAAAATCCCCACTTTTTACATTGTGATAATAAAGGTCAGTAAATTAATTATGTCCAAACCTGAGTTCATAGTGTGTTCTATTATTCTAATGGAGGTTATGGGAGGTAGGGAGTACACATCCCTCTTTAAAGGCACTGTGTGTGTGTGTGTATTCCTGTGACAATTACATGTGTAGTGGATATGGACACCTATGAGAGACCTATTTGGTCCTAGTGAAGGCTCCATTAGATCACCCTGCCATCAGCTAAGTGCAGTGTTTTGTGTCCATTACTCTCTGAGTGTGTGTGTGTGTGTGTGTGTGTGTGTGCGCGCGTGTGTGTGTGTGTGTGTGTGTGTGTGTGTGTGTGAGTGTGTGTGAGTGTGTGTGTGTGTGTGTGTGTGTGTGTGTGTGTGTGTGAAAGAAGCAGGCTGGCTGCCACTCTGACTTGCAGAAGACAGCAGGTGGTGGATCTGCCACACACACACACACACAAATACATATATACACATAACAAAGAAGGCTCAAAAGCATCACTCATAGGTAGAGGAGTAGAGCTGACTCCTGCTTGTCATTTACACACTCAGCATACTTTTAGCTCAATGGTTAGCTTTAGCGCTCAGCTTTAGCACTTAGCTTTAGCTTCTTACTTACTAACTTTATTCCTGCGTAATTTTGGTGATTGGATTTAAGTGAAACAAAAGTCACCCTGAAACAATGCGTCATGCGGCGCTTCACATGCATGTGTGCATATCCAGCACAAAACCCGACGCACACACTGACACGCATGCACAGAGCAGCAGAGGTGGGGGAGAGTCAAATCTGTTTACATGTTTGTTTCTCTGTCTGCCTTTAGTTCAATGGCGCCATTGATCGGGGACGAGCTGCTTGAAGTGATGATGCTATGTGTCAGAGGCAACCGATGCGATGTGCCATCCTTTTGTCACGTTGCCCTTCTCTAATCCGAGCCAGCAGGCCTTGCCTTTATGTGACTGCTGTTATGCCTGCGGTCTCCCACAGCACTGTGGCTGTGTGCGTGTGCGTATGTGTGTGTGTGTGTGTGTGTGCAATTATGCAAGAGTTTGTGTGCACATGTGTGTTGTTGCCTTGACAAATCTATTCAAACCCCGGCCTCCCTGCCTCCATTGGTGGCGATGGTGGAGGTGAAGGGGGGAGGGAGGAGGACCCTTTGAAAGGCTCCCCTCCTTCCCTTCTCTCCAGCCGCCTTCAGCCCACTGCTCCACAGCCCAGCTGACATTTTCCTCCAGACAGACTGAATGAATTAAAGGAGATACAATGAGACACTTGATGTAGCAGTCAAGGAGCCCCACTGCTTCTGTGCCGCTCTGCACCGCTCTGCCCTCAAGCCCAGGCCCAGAGGAGAGCACATCTAGGGCAAAGCAAAGGATCTAAAAATACACAATATTCTACTGTTTACCAAGATGACTTGTCATCTTCTCCCAATACTACCACCACCACCCCCCCTCCCCTTCATTTCCCCACATCTCTCTGCCAATCTCTCTTCAACCCCCTTTGGCTCCACTTATGTTATACTCCTTATATGACTAGCACTTTTGATTGACAGGGCTGAAGATATTAAACATAGACGAAGAGAGTGAAAGGGCATTTGTACTATTTAAGAGGTCTTTTGCTTCAGTTGATTTTTTTGTTTGTTGTGATTGGATTGGAATGAATCACACAAGTCAAACTTTATTTTAATAACACCCCTTTTGAACACATTTCCCAACTGAATTTTGTTTACGGCTAAGGATTTGCGTATATGGGCCAGATGTTTCATCATGATCATCTCTCCCAATGTGTTTCTGCATTTTTCTATAAGCTTCGAGTAAATAAATCATTGTGGGACAAAATAAGACATAGTGCATGTCAAGTAGACCGTAACAGAAGAGATTTACTTTGACATAGCAGCTGAAACTTATGTGGTAAAAAAAAAAAGCAACAGCCAAGAGGGGCTCAATTAGGCATCAAGTGTATTCAGTGTTCCTATGTACCTTTAGATATTCATACAGAAAAACATCAACATATCTGGGAGTATATGGGTGTGTGTGGAGAGGGTTAACTTGAGGGATGACAGCTGAGTAGAAGTGTGGTGTGACCCTGTTTTTTTTTTGTTTTTTTTTTAGCATTTATGTATGTGTGTGTATGTGTTTTTTACAGGGGTTGAAGTGGGAGACGTTTCATAGATTTGTCTATCCAGTTCCTCCTCTTTCAGGGCCTTGGGAGTCAGGGTTGCTGAGGGCAAAAATGTGTGTGT
>CALSBV010010907.1:3640917-3652956 GCA_943590825.1 Bovichtus diacanthus | reverse complement strand
TTTTTTTTTTTTTTTTTTTTTTTTTTTTTTTTTTTTTTTTTTTTTTTGTGCTTTTACTTGCTGTGGGGCAAAAACCAAGCATTTTATTCAGTAGTCTGCTTATAACTGTATATATTTCTTTCTGTATAAGTAATTTCCCTGTAAACATATCTGTATTTACAGCATACAGTGTCTAAGTCATTATATTGGATATGCTTTGACTCAAATACATCCTCATGTGTGACTTAATGATGTGTGACTTTTTCACCAACATAAAGTAGTAAGGTTCAGACCACAGGGAGAATTGTTGAAACATTTTACTTCTACACATTTCTTCATGTTACCTACTGAAAATTTAAATCTGTCTAAATTCTGAATGAATGTCACCAACACAGGTGCACAGTGCACTGTATCTGTGCTCATACAGGCAGGCTCTTTTCTCTCTGAGTACATAGGGTCAGATGGGGGAGCTAACGTACAAGGTACAGTAGAGCAGGTCACAGTCTGCTTTCAAATCCCCATGCTTCTGAGCTGCTCTCTGTAGTGTCCATCCCTGGTCACTCAGAGGGCATCCCCAGATTAGTGCTTCGCGGACATGGATCTCATTTGCCCATATGGCCTCCTCTCATTGACTCGATATAGGCTCTAATCCGCCCAGCCTTTACCCCTGACCTCGACATGTGGCGAACCACTTAGAAAAAAGAACACAGAAACAGTGCGTAGACCACATTTGACGGCTGAAGAATGGTGGCCAGTGTATTCTTGATCATCAGTGGAAGTTTGGGATTTCTCAGTGGCTACCAGTTCAGATTGTGGTTTCGTCAAAAAGCAGGAAATGCCTTAATAACACGCTGAGTTCTTGTGGCTGTAGACTGGTTTTAGGTGCATTCCCTATTGCGGAATTAATCCAATAAGCCCCAGTGGGGCACGACAAATCCTAACCACTGCTAGCATTATAACTCTTAGCATTAATCTCCATCCCATAGTCTCCCAGTATCACCAAGCCCTCATTAACAAGGTATAAGTTGCCACCCAACAAGTGTTACGGGTTGCTATCCATGTAGCAACACCCCTCTGATGATACTTATCATCATTATTGAAAATGACCTTGTCTGTGAGAAGATGAGACGATAACCAAGCCAAATAGGAAAACCTCACATCTTAATAGCGCCATATTTGCTCCTCCTTGCTGGAGGTTGTTTTTTTTTTACATTTAATTTCCATTAGCTGATGCATGCATTACTTCTGAAATACATAATCCTATTTTAGTCTAGACATTGTAAATGTTTTGGCAGTACATGTAGTATTCACAGCTGCTTCCACCAGGTGAACTTGGTTGATGTCATAAAGTAGATTAGAGCAGGGAGAGGTTAATCTATTGAGTAATCATATGAGAGTGTCACCATAAATCCTAATAGGTTCACGCTGCCAAAAAAAGAAGCTAATTCAATGCTCCACAGCGTTTTTATTCAAGATTAAGAACATGAATGTTACCGTATAATTAACCGTAAATGACAAGGAAGGAAGACAAACCCACAAATACTGAGTTTTTGTTGCAGTCATATTCATTAACATGTTAATTGTTATCAACATAAATGAATGCAGCGCAAACATTCCAGTTATACAGTTAAATCCGTTAACACCTGTTGATTTTTTGTTTGCCCTTCAAACAGGTCCATTGGAGTTAAGGTGCCATCTTATCTTAATTTACCCACAGTTGTGAACAATTTGTAAATTGCTCTAAATACAGATGTGGGAATTATATTGTGGTGCAAACAGAAAACAAAAAAGAGTTGCTTCTCGCTTTTTTTTTAATTATTATTACATAGTTATTCTAATGATCTTCTACTGTGCTCTGTTGGGCTTGTTATATATTTATTTTTAAATGGAGACTGCTATTGTTGTGGGTGCATGAGGTCAGTTCATAAGGTTTAGCTGTTAATTAACACACACAAACTCACACAGATACTGTATGTCCAACTACTGGATTGAAGAACCCATGCTGAGATCCAACATCCGCTAAAGCCAGTCAATTTATTGTGTCTCTGTTTTGCACACTGTATGTGTGTAAGAGCTAAGGGTTTCGATATTTCTTCTTTGAGTCTAAACCCACCGCTCCTGTTTAGCTAAACATTTGTGTTATATCGTGGCTGTAGTTATACCCCCTCTCTTCTGCAAAGTTTGGTTATAATTAAATGCACATTTAATATCATTGTTATGAAATAGAAAAAGAACAAACATGGAATCTGTGAGAATGTGTTTTGGAATGCACATAATTGCCAAAGAGATGATTAGAAAATGAAAGGAAAAAAAACACCCTTGAAAGTCCTTGAGTCACAATCAGCCTCAAATTATAATGTGTATTTTTCTTTTCTTTTTTTTTGCTGAGAAAAGAAAATTACACCTTATTTATATAATTATGTAAACAAAAGTGATGGTAGATTCCACTATCAGCCAGGTTTTGAGTATGCAGCAGTGACCTTGGATCCTTCCTCGTGCTCCATGTTGACAGATAAAAACTTTATTAACCAGCCATCTCCAGGACAGGAGACAAATCACCCATGAAACCGATGTGCGCTAGTATTAGAGAAATGTCACAATTAGAGGAGGATTTTTTTTTCTCCCCGGTGAAATCACCAAGGAGTAGAAAGGGGTAATAAACTCAGCTTGTTTGTGGCATAGTAAACTGCAATTATAAAGTGCTTGGAAGTTGTTGTGCCTGAGAGTAATGAGATAGCCTGTGCTGATCCCTCACTGATGCTGTGGCTCCTAATCCTCAACCCTCTTTTCCTGCTTCTCTTGTTTATCCACCAACATCCTCTGACCATTGCTGGCCTGTCACTGCTCTGGGCAGCACCAGGTGACCTTTGACCTGTGTGCTAGCTGACTTTTCAGCTCTGGAAAAGGTCCGGCACTGAGTCGAAGCAACGGGGCGACGAATGTCTCATGAAGACAGTCGTGTAGTACGTTTTCCTCAGTGTGCAACTAAGTGGGTTTGTTTTTTACCAGAAAACCAATCGCTCTGTAAACAATTGCCTTGATCAGTGAGATTAGTCTCACTTGTTTTACTCCCCATTTTCTCCACGCGAGTTTAAGGGGCCTCTCAAATTGAGATCACATTTCAATCCAAGGAAGCCCATTTTGGGACATTGCTATATGGCAAACAAATTCTGTCTATATCATGAGATTGTGGAGTTTAGGTTTTGTCCGCTGGTGTTGTCATATAATTTCTGTTTCTATCTTTTTAGACACATTCTGTCCATCCTTTGACACTGACATTTGGGTTAATGCCACTGAGGCCAGCTAACTGTGCCATCTGTGACAGGTCATGTTGAGAGATAGGGTTTTGTGGTGTGCGCCTTTATACTTGCGCGTAGATATGTGTGCATACATTCCTGCCCTCACCTACACTTGTGTGTATATCCTCCCAAGAAGAAGAATGCCGTGTGTACAGGCGCGTTATCTGGGTGACCTAGAGACAGACTGGTTATCACCTCTGTGAGCCTCTCAGGGCTAAACTACAAAGCCAGTGGAAAAACACCACTCCTGCCTTCCCCCCTGCCGCTGCATCTGCGTGCTGGTCAGCCAGCATGTCCGCCTACTGCAAGGCTCACCTCCTATCTAATCAACATAGACAGGCCACTTGTCTGCATACGCACACACACACAAACTAAATGTATGCTCACAGATTCAAATGCACACAGACATGCTCAGAGATAGCCCTACACATGTAGACACACTTAGTGATACAGCCCTAAAGACACATGCACAAACACAAATATACACCCACTTACTGATAATCACAGACAAACTCACATTGATTGCTGCTTTGGCTTCCCAGATATGACTAGCTGGCCCAGAGGGCACAGAAGGGAGTCTAAGGCCAAGTGCTAAACATGCAGCTCAGGTAGCAGAGGGCACCACAAGGTTGGATCTCTATGCCTAAGGGCATAGAGGAAATAAATTGGGCCTTCTGACTCTGAGGGAGAGTCGCCTTCCCCACCCCTGAGCCCAAGTCACCTGACCGCTCTGTGGCTCTGGCCCTCCTTCCAACCACCTCCACCCTACCTTTTCCCTTGTTCATACTCTAACAGAATCTCCAGCTACAGGGGAGACAGTTTGAGATGCAAAAGGGTGGGGTCAGTATTCGGAGGCGCTAATTCCAAATCCATCTTTGGCGCCATTTTAATCCCCTTTTGTTTGGCTTATGAAATGCTTTTTTTTTCTTTCAGAGTGCATGCCAGCCGACCTTCTGATGTTACATAGTGCAGCTCCCCTTTGCCCCCAACCCTGCCCTCTGAACAACATGTGGCCAGATAACAAAACCCTAAACAAAAGAGGTAGATTGCCAGAGCAGAAGAAAGGTGGGGGCCCGAACTTCGTGTCTGCAACACTTCATGAACGCTAAGCGAGGTTGGCACCAGCTGTTGGAGCATAGTCGAGGAGAATCGGGGGGAAGTGAATTGCGTTTGGCACCAGGCGGCTATCAGGCAGTAATTAGTATAGCTAACATCCCAGATGAAGGAGTCAAGTCTAGGTCAGTGTAAAAAACTTCAAGGTTCTTAGCGGGTAAGGGTTGGAGGCCAAGCCCTGCCCCCTCCCCTCCCTGAATTGAAGCTTATGCAGTGCCTGCTCAGATTTGCTGAAATCTTTATTGACCTTTGACCTTGAGGTGTTGCAGCCAGTCACATGTCAGGCTGGCTCCTGTGGACCACGCTGGATGTGTTCATATTAGATGGGCTCAGTAATTTCTAGTCAAGACCTGCCCAACCTGACCCAACTCAGAGATTTAGTCTTACACACGATGAGGGTTTTGACATAGATGTTACCTTACAGCTTAAACCCATTCTTGGCATTCCTGCCCTGCTCTGGCTCCAGGATCAACCTTTTTCTGTCACACAGATCAACAGATAAATTAATGCATGTATGGACGGATGAGAGAGAAATAGATTGTTTTGTGCTGCAATTCTGGAAAACACATTGTAATCTCTTTCACATATGGCAAGCTTGGTGTGTATTTTCTGTATGAAGTTATGTGTGTGAGGGTCACTGTGCATTTATTCCTGGTTCCTTAAAAGACCTGTAATCCTCTAATGCGACCCTAATCTCTTTTAATACATTGAATATTAGTCGACAAATCACATGACGATAAAGTGATATGAAAATGTTTCTTTCGAATGACAGGGTACACCAAGGATTTAACCTAATTTAAGGATGTAATCTTAGCTGACACTCCGTACTTGTTATGTTGACCATGTCATAAGGTTTATGTCAGATGTTGGCCTCTAACCTTCACACAGCAGGCGCTAAAGGCTCACCAACCATGTAAAATTGCCACTAAACACAGACTTTAGTTCATCCTCAAATAAAACCTCATATATACCTCTAATAACATAAGCAATATTGATACATATGAGCAATACATTAGAATGCACAATACACGTGCTTGTATGTTTCATATTTCCCAAATTTCTAATCAGTGATTTCTATGTGTTCTTATGTATCAAATGCTTTACTCTAAATAACTTTAGTCTCTAAGGAGTTAAGATAAACACGGTTCTACTTCAAAAAAAAAAGAAGGTTTGAACTATGTGAACTTTGGTGCATTTCATTTATCCTGTGTGCTATTTGTGGTGCTTTTCATCTTTTGAATCGTGGCCTAGTTTCTGTATCTTGTTTTTGGAAAACATGAGCTAAGCTGTGGTGCACAAACCAGACAGCCATTAGATCGCTGCACTGTAGGTCTGACCTCTGACCAGCTAAGCCCAAGCCCTATCCCCCTGGTAAACCTCTCACCCAAGCCCTCCCCCGCCTGCCCGCTCCATGCCTTACCCGATCCCTGTCCCTTCTTGGAAATGATTTTATGGTGTTTGGATCATCCTCCTTGTCTTCCTCCATACTGTAATCCTATTTGCTCTGTCATGTGTTGGTGTTCACAGATGGTGTGTGTGTGTGTGTGTGTGTGTGTGTGTGTGTGTGTGTGTTTGTGTGTGTGTGCGCGTGTGTGTGTGTGCGTGGAGGCGGTATGACACCCAGCACACTCACAGCTGTTTGGACCAGCTCACTGGCCCCATTGTCTCTCCCACACATCCCAGAGAGGGTGGTCCTGCACAGACACACACACGGGGCCATAACCGTCCAATCCCCCAGAGGGGTGTTGAAATATAAATGAGTGTAATATTTTGGGTAACATCACTATCCAAGTTCTAAAGTTCATCCCTCCGTCGTTCGCTTTCCTCTCCTTCGGGGATCGTCCTCCGTAGTACCGTCTGCACTTGCCGTAATGAACATGTTAAGCTGGATGACTGAACGAGTGCGAAATGGGGTAGGGGGATGTAGTGTGGGGGGAGTTGGGGGGCAGGTGGAGTGGGGTGGGAGGCAGTGAGTTCACACTCATTGTTGAGTCTTGGGCAAAAAGAGAGAGAGAAAGCGCAGCAGGGGGAGAGGTCCTTGGCAGTGCTCCAATACTTGGCGTCTCGGCGTCCACATTTAGTTCCAGCTGAGTGCCCACAGTGGGCATGGCCGCGCTGCCTTCACTCTGACCTCTCAACCGAGGACCACTGCTTGCCTGTTTCCACCAACCCTTTTGATTTATCCCTTTCTTCTCCCACTAAACCCCCCTCCTCCTCCTTTGTATTTTGGAAATGGCTTCATAACAGCCAAAACAGAGATGTTTCGAAATTGATTTGTCAAAGCAATGGGACTGGTTTGCAATACAACCAGTGGATGCTTTTAGGCCTTTGTTTATTTTTTTGAAATACAGTGCAACCTATCATTCACCTCTTGATCAAAGGAAAAAATCTTTAAACAATTTAATTTTTTTCTGATGTTCTTAAAAAAAAAAAAAAAGAAAAAAAAAAAAAACTACAAATGGGATTTTCTCGTTAATTTGTTTCTGCCAAATATCCGAAAGTTGCGTTCAACAAAAGGAAAAATTTGTTTGTGCTCTCATGTGAGCGGTAATTGGGATTTTCCTTGTTAGATACTGTTGAGTGCCATTTATAGACAAAAGGTAAGTGATGTTTTAAATAAATAATCAATGAGGACATACTGATAAGTCTGTGAAAAAGCAGCTCACAGACACAACTCTGTCTATGTCTGTTGTCACAATTTTATTGTAAAAAAAATCTAGGTGAAAATCCAACACTTTACAGTTTAAATAAACAATGGCAATATATTCATGAGTTTTTATCGATGATTTTGTTCATTACATTTAAATTTTCAACAGAATGGGACTATTGCAGAAAAAAAGTTTGATTTTAGTTTGATTTGACAAGTTTTGTGCAGGAAAGTTTTGAACAGGTTGTGTTTCACAAGGGAAGAGGCAACCATTTTTATCTTATGAAGAGCTACAATCGCAGGCCTTGAAGTGGAAGAGTAGGGATCGCAGGGTTTCTCTTGTTGGTTGACCTCCTTCCCCTACACTTGAGGACTTTCTCTCAAGGTTGTGCCCTTGACACCGACTCAAAGAATGTTAGTGTTGGAGCTATAACACTGTCAAGTGTTGTAGTCTGTTGGGAAGTAAAGGACTTCCAGTGACTCTTTAAAGACAGACTTTTCTTTTTCCCTTTTCTTCACTCACTGCTATCCATCTCTTTTCTTTCCATCTTTCTCGGGCATGTATCCGAGTCTCTTGTTTGTCTAACCCTGACCTTTTCTCTTTTTCTCTTGATTTCTCAGTACTTTTTTAATGTTCCTCTCTCAGATAAAATTATTTGAGATGTTTAGATTCTGTAATTTCTTCATTTCAGACTTCAAGGTCAAATGTCAGCTAAGGATTTAGTAAAAGCTCATTCACCACTTCTATTTCCAAGCCAGTAGTGCGTGTCTGTTAGTTTTATTTACCTGATACTGTGTCCTTTTACATCACAAAAAATACCATGTAAAGCTTCGATGTGAATGGAACATTTGGAGAAAGATAAGAGACAAAGCACGTATGTCCTTTACATTTAATAAATGCGTGATGTAATACCTTGTTTGTCAGAGGTCCTGACTCGCGTAATTCATGCCAGTGCTGCAACCAGCACTTATTTTCATATTTTGTATAGTTCTAAATATAAGGGTTTAAGTAATATTCTGTTGGACAACTAATTAATCTGCAATCTTTCTACTGCGTGTAGTTCATGTAGTTTATATTGTACCAAAGCAATATAAATGAAGGGTGATTTAAGGCAACTTTTAATTTAGTTTTCCTTGTATAGCTTCAAAATGTCATTTGAGCTAAAATAGTTCCTAGATCACATGAAATTATACAATTGTAAATACAAATGCTTGTTTTTAGAGGTAAAATCATTGCTTTTTTATTTTTATTTTTTTTTCTTCTTTCAAACCAAGTCAATAATTTTAATTTCAAAAAGTCTGTTTCTGCTTCTGGATCTCGCCTGTTATGCTGCTGCACAGACGTTAAAGAAGGTGGGAACCGGGCCAAACCTGGAAGAGTCGATAGCTGTTATACGGACAAATGTTTGCAGACAAGCATATTTTGGGAGCCCTAATGAATTGCACCTGTATTGATCTCCATGGGAAATGTTTGTATGATACAAGAATAATTTAAAGAGGAAAAAAAACACTGGGTCGTAGGGGATGGAGGAGGTGGAGGTGAGGTTGTTGGCAATGGGGGGGGAGCAGACGTGTTTGTGCAGACTTTGTCAGGATGCAGATAGTTGGATCAAGATTGGGTATTGACGAGATAGGGGGCCGGGTGACTGAGCCACAGAAGCTTGAAATAAACTGTCGGAGGCACACGGCCAGTCATTACAGTGAAGCCGCCTGGCCCTGCTCAACCTTGAGCCAGTCGATAAGCTATTATAACCATGCAAATTGTTGCCAAATCAGAGACCTGACATATTGGTATTATATTCCTGTGCAGCCACCGGGTTATGCATCATTATTGGGAGCCGGCAACAATATGCATTATGCTCCCTTGTTGTTTAGTGTGTAGACTCATAAGGGGAAAACACTGCCCCAGACAGAAGGACAATAATGTTGTGTATGTGTGTTTTGGGGGTGTTCAATTTGAACACAAATTGAACACCCCGATAAGTTTTTACATGCCAAGCTCTTGTGCGATTCCTTTTTCACATTTTTTATCAGACTTCTCCCTCTTTATCTGACTCCACCCCCGTCGTTGCCTCTGTTTCTCCTCTTTCAGCAGGACGGCAGCCTGCCAGGTCATTTACTCTCAGTGACAGTGTGTTGCATTCAGCGGGCCAGAGTTTGGATGATGTAATTTGGGCTAAAGGCTGTGTAAACACTGCTGTGACCTTGGTTTTAGATTTGTCAATAGGGCTGGATTGTAGAACAGAGAAGAGGATTGTGTGGGATTGAGAGCACTGTTCCCTGGCTATGATAGCTGGAAGTCTCTAGCTGACTGACTGATATGATAACCTGAGATACCTCGGTCTTACCTCTGACCCAAGTTACACTCTTTTAAGCATCTTTCTGCTCTCTCTCTCTCGCTCTCTCTCTCGCTGTCAAAGCTCCCCGCTCACCTCTGCTCCACTTCTTTCTCTTTGATATTGGTGTACTTGCTTTCTCTTGAACACTCGTTATTCCGCTTTCCTTATGTTCTCTCTTCTCTTCTCTCCTCTCCTCTCCTCTCCGACCCTGTTCCTTTTCATCTTTGATAGCAGTGTCTCTGCCCTTCTCCCTGCAGCTTGTCCACTGTCTGCCCTCATCTTCTCTGCCATGGTGCTTTACTCTGTTTCTGCTGTCATCTGTCCTACGCTGCTCTTCATGAGCTCCAGAGGTCAACACAAGTAAACACTGGCCGACAGCCCAGACAACACAGAGCTATTGATCTGGTTTGGTTGGAGAGGTGATGGGTCTCCTGGTGGGTCTCGAAGAGGGTTATGACCTCCAGGTCTAGACTACACCGTCCTGGGTCCTTCAGTTGGGGGAGGTAAGGAAAAATTGAGTATCGGGCCAACAACAGTCAGTCAATGTTGATCCACTGAGAATGCCTTGGGGCTACCAGGGCTGCAGGTGTACGACTTCAAAATTGTGTCCAGGACGTGATAAAAGATATGATGCACATGTGATATGCAACAGTTTGAGGCATTTGAGGTGGGTAGGTTGACAGACATCAATGGGCAACAGCATTGTTACTATTATATTTTAAATTTGAGCCCCACATTTTCTTTTATGTAGAGACAATGTTTTTTATGGTTTTATTCTTATTGTGATATGATTTTTCACAGTAAACAAATCAAGAGTTGCAATATCACAGCTGTGGTGGTTCATGAAGACAGCGCTCCTGCTCCCCTGTTACTGTATTCTTTTCAAAGCTACAACAAGGTCTGTTTATCCCTTGAACCATTTCACATACTTTCTCCATCCTGTGCAGTCAAATACTCTAGAAATGTATTTAAATTGCACAGCTGCAAGGAAATGACTTTTCCTGTCCTTTTCTTCACAATGTTTTTGTTCCATTTACCAAATAAAATCCTCACTGCTGGCAATGGTATTCGTATTTGTTCGATGTCCGAATCTTTAAGGTTAAAACAACAGTAGGCTGATGAGATGCATTATTGATCTGCTGGGAGGTTTTAAGACCTATGTGGTTGGTGGCGTGCTCCACAGATAAAGTTAGGGCTGGTGGATCAGTGTGGTAGTGAGATTTCATTGTGTTTGGGTTGTGCTAGTTTGCTGTTCCCTGCCTTTTGCCTCAGTACGACCCTTTCGCTTCCTGTGACAGGTAGTGCAATGCTCGTATGTTGAATCCCAGATAGTCTCATTTAGAGACTTTGTCTAGGTGGTAGCTTGTGAACAACAGGAGCCAGTGTCACTATGTTTACTGATATCGTGAAAACCTTCTAGCACCATTTGCAAACACTGGGAAGTGGTCTTTGAGTCTTACAAAATGCACAGCTCTATGGGATCACAGCATAAGTCAGATATAAGGGCCACTCAATGACCATTTGGGATAGAAGCTTATTCAACAGCTCAGGGCGGTGCAGCTGATATTTGAGAATACACAAATTTGTTCCACCAAGTTCTGCATGCAATGGCTCGCAGATGGGCAGCGATTAATCAGAGAGGTAACTGTGAAGTAGTTTGCAATTAGACTGGGAAGCTCTGAGGCATGCTAATTGAATCAGAAAATTAGCGACAGCTCTGTACTGAGCTGTAATAGGCTAGCTTCAGCTTGCAGCAGGTGCTAGCCCACTCAGCTGTGGAACAAGGTATTTAAGTCACATTAGCAGCAGTAAAAATATTCCTTGATATGGAACAGTTAGATTTTCTGCTCGTTTTCATCGCCCATGTCACCAGGAAGAGCCAAACAGCAAGCAAAGTCAGCTCAGCCAGCTCGTGGCACAAACACGAGAATGACTTGAATGAATGAATTGATGCGTTGAAAGATGCATTTAGACAGTCAAATAAAAATATTGCAGGAAATGAGCTTGATAGTGATCACATGTAAAAGACATATGATGCATTCCTGTATTCAAGCAGCGATCGTGTAGAACGCTATTTTTTCTCACACTGTGATTGGCAAACATTGGTTTGCTTTTTTGGCTCTCTCAATTATTTCCCTTCCTCGTATCTGCTGCTCCTCTTCGTTCTCCTCACCTGCACTTCCTTCATGTGCTACCACCCCCTCTTCCTCCTTCCTCTAGCCTCCCCAGGGCTCCTGTTTGCTGACATCTCTCTCTCTGTCACAACATGAGAAAGTGGTGAGAAATTAAAAATTGATCACTTTTGAGCATGGGGTTGCCGTCTCTCCCTTTGACTATGAGAGAGAGAGAGAGAGAGAGAGAGAGAGTTGCTTTTGTGGGAAGGCTGTGCAAGCAAAAGTTCTTTCAGGGTTTCCGTAGAGTCAGAGTTAGGGAAGAGGGTGAGGGAGCGGGGAAGTGAGGCAGAGAGAGATGTGCAGAGGAGGAGAGAGTGATGTAGATAGAGGTAGAGAATTCCCCAGGCAGACAGTGTTGTGCCTCGTAGTTCTGGCTTTAAAGCATGCTGCGTGCCACACATACAGTAGGAGCAGAGGCCATGACAGAGAGAGGGAGGGTACGTGTGTGTGTGTGTGTGTGTGTGTGTGTGTGTGTGTGTGTGTGTGTG
>CALSBV010010907.1:3623872-3627917 GCA_943590825.1 Bovichtus diacanthus | reverse complement strand
CACACACACACACACACACACACCAAAAAGAAGGGTTGTCCACTGATCTTGTTGAGTGTGTGTCAACTCCATTAGCACATTCTCAGATAGGGCCAGAGCCCTCTTATCTGTGGCGAGCCATTAATTACACTTTGTTCCCTTAAGTGATCTATTTCAGACCTGCCCCGCCCTCAACACCCACTCTGTGCTATCTCCACCCCTGGCCTGCTCCTCCCCCACCTGACCTCCTCTCCTCTCCTCTCTTCTTCTTCTATCCTCTCCTCTCCTCCTCCTTTCATCTCTCCAACACACGCACACACACACGCACACACACCATCTCCCCCTCTCTGTGTGTGTTACAATGCATGGGATCACAAGGTCATGTGACAAGTAGCTCTACACAGGCATTGCAGATGTATGTATGTGCATCTACTTTAAGACAAAACAAGTAATACACAGAGCACCTGGATTAAGATGTTAGTGTTCCATTGCTATGGACTCAAACTGTGTGGAAATCCTACAGTGTAGTATACAACATGTTCGACAACAAACCATTGCCTGTTTGTTTGTTTGTTTGTGCGTGTGCGTCACCGTGATCATTGCATAGAATATCAATCATTTGCCTCCACTGCGCAGCTCTTTTTTTTTTTTTTATCTCGTTGCGTGAAAGAGATCTTTGGGTGAAGAGCTAGTCATCACTTTAGCCCTTTAATTCTTACTGGTTCTGTTTTGTCATGCTGCCATGTTGTCAATGTCAAATGTCTCTTCATTTTTAAGATGGTTTCATGTTTTTTTATATATATAAAGCAGCGTACCGTAGAACTATGCCAAAGACAAAATTCCCCTCAGGGACAATACATTGTATCTATCTATCTATGACTACTGTTGCTATAAGGTTATCAACTCGGCTTCATGCTTTTTATCACCAAACATAAGCCCTAGCATTGTGAAGAACATGCAACATTACTTTACATTGTAAGCAATGAAAGCGAAGTATGTAGTGGATAAGTATTTATATTTAGCAGACGCTCTTATCCAGAGCGACTTACAGTGAACTAACTATAGGGACAGTCCCTGGAGCAACTCGGGGTTAAGTGCCTTGCTCATGGGCACAATAATGGCAGCCCCTGGTATTGAACTCACAACCTCTGGTGTTCTATTTGGAAGCCACTAGACCACCACCGCCCTATTAAGAAAAAAGAAAGGGGGGGGGGGGGGTTACTTAAAAAAAAGTTTGCCATGTACTAAACATTCCCTCACCATGCTGCCAGTTTATAATGCCTTGAGATACTTTGCAGTTATACCTTACATTTCACAAAGCATGTGCTAGTGGTGTTAATGGCTGTGCTCTATTCTTCTATACAGCTTATACAACCTGGCTAGTGAAGGAGAGCTGTATGTAAGGTGTGTGTGATCACCATGGATGGATGGGGGTTCTCACACTCAAAGCTGTCTATTCTGTGACCATTGATTCTGAATGTGGCCCGTCTTTCTTACAGGTGCAAGGGGGGCCTCTCTTACGCCTCTCCTCCTCCACCTCTTTTGTGACTGAGTGATGTGTGTATGTCTGATATTGTACAAGTGTGTGTGTGTGTGCGTGTGCGTGTGTCATTGTGTGCATGGGCACACCCACATGTGTGCATGCTCGGTCTCCACCAGTGTATTCGACAAGGTTGTCTGTGCTGACCCTTGCCCAGGGTTATGTGTGTGTGTGCGTGTGTGTGTGTGTGTGTGTGTGTATGCGCTTGTGCTTATGTGAGTGCATGTATACGCATGCATGCAGTGCCTCCACTAATGGACAGTCTTTGTGGGGGCCTCTCTTTTCAGCCGTGCTGCTTTTGAGACACATTGTGCCTGGGCATAGAAACAGAAGCTCTCCATTGCCCCTCAATAGGCCAAAAACAAAACCGTGTCAGGCGAGCTAGCAGCCCCTGAGTGTTTGCCATTTAAGTCCCGACCAATGGTGGTGCAGATGGAACAAAGGGCCTGGACAGGGAAGGAGGCCTACACTGTTTACAGTGCTAATGTCTGGGTGGCACTCCCAACAAGGCCCCTCCATACACATACATGTGTACGCACACTCAGTCACTCAATCTCTCTATTTCGATGTCTCTCTCTGTCACATACTTACACTGAATCAACAGGTACATGCGCAGAACTTGGCCATGATTAAAACAAAAACTGTCAGTGAATCTTGGACATGCCGGAGTAAACATTTTCCCTCCATAATAGAAGACATGTCACTAGAAGCAAGTGAAGAATTGTTTAAGGAAAGAAGTAGCAGAGTTTGTGCTTTGTGTGCATCGTATTGTTGCTGCCATGAATTATTTCAATTAGAAAGACATTGTCACACGTGTGTGTCAGGTAGATGTGTTAGTTATCAAATAATGTGCTCAGACTGTAATTTCAAATTTTCCCTTTTAACCAAATAACATGTCATTTTGACATTAACTCTATACCCATTTTCCTTTTTTATTTTACTTTTTATTTTTATTTTTTTAGCAATATCTAAAATAGTAATTAAAAGTGTTATCCGCAATGTCGTGTCTTTATGAGGAAAATAAGATTTGATGTGATTTTGAGTTTAATTAAAACAGTTTTATAGTCATTTTGTTTTTCATTCATTTCATATACGTAACTGACTGGTTTCACTATAGAGACAACTTGTTTTTCATATGCTCTATACTGTACATCCAGTGCTAACTTGAATATTCAAGTGTAATATTTGAACGCAATTTGTAAATAAATACTTATTTAATGTCATTAATATTTTCTAATGTAAGAAGTGAATGAAAAAAAAGGTGCAACTAAACTGTCTTGCTCTTGTTCCAAAGTGTTCCAAAACAACTGACATTGAGAGGTGCTGCCAGAGGCGAGGGCATGTTTGGGCTTTCGATTTTTACTGAAGAAGAGTGGGGAGAGTCTGACACTGGTATCAAATACCTTGCGCTGTCCTTGGACCAGGGTTATCTTGTAAATACTGCGCTCCAAGTCTATAAAAGCGAGGGTCCTTTATGACGGCCAAGGCCACTCATTCATGTTAAAATAAAAAAGCACTCAGTGCAGTCTGGGTATGGAGGCGGCGAGTGGGGAAGGATAGATGAAGGGAGGGAACTGAAGGAGAAAGAAGTAGAAAGTAGAAGTACAGTGCCACACCGTCTTTTGTGTGGAGTCCTTGTTGTCACAAGTTTTACTCTTCCTGGAATTAAAATATGGAATATAAAATAGCTTTCATTGGATGATGATTTCAACAAGTTAATGTGATGTTCTCCTCTCTATGGGCATTCACTCGATTCTGTTTCTCCATATCTCTCTTCTGTTTGTATTTTATTTTAAGTAAATACAGAGTCCCCTCAGCGGCCCCTGTAGCTAGTGATTCAGGTTCCTCATCTCTGGATGTGTAATGAGTTCTGCCTTGTTTTTGTCTAACAACAACACACAATAATAAGCAAAGTAATTAAAAGCAGTACGAGGGAGATGGGGGGGGGGGAGGACCAGACCCCGTTTACCGATGAGCATTAAAAATGAATTGCATTCAAGGAGCAGCAGTGGTGTTACTGGTCTGATGAAATGAGCTCTGTTTTAGTCATTTTTCTGTTTAATTTCTTTTCTTTTGTGATGCCCCTGCCCCTGTAGACGTGTGACGGCTTAGTACCATGTTGATTTTATTAAAAATTAAGACGCGTAGCATAGCATAAACAAAGCTGTCTGTGTGTTTGACGTAGATGTCTTCACCCTGAGTGGAAATTGAGGGGTGGTGGGGAGGTGGGGGTAAATTTAGATTTAATTATCTTTTTGACTGAGGACAACATCTCCATGTTTTGTTACAGAGGACAGAATTCCTCCCGCAGTGTGGCTGACCGGCTGTCACCTGCCTGGGCTCTCTTTGACCTCGTCTCCAGTGGCAACATGTCTTACCCCCTTCGACAGACAGCCTTGTGGGACAAAATGACATTCTTGACCTTTACGCATGTCGGCAAGCAGGATCACAACACGCATAACTGACTGACTGTACGCTGTCTCTTATGGACATCCGCACACACACGTAGGAACTAATACGCGCACA